>PVKE010019259.1:0-28655 GCA_004027555.1 Craseonycteris thonglongyai | reverse complement strand
AGGGGTGGGGCTGGGAATTCATAAAGTCTTGCGTCCAAATCGAGATCCTGATCTTGATATTGCCTTTACAAGACACTGAATGACAGCTTTCTCGAGGGCTGTGGGGAAGATCAAATATGACAACCTAAGAATGCTGGGGGGATGCCAGGATAGCTCAGCAATTAAGCTCTTGCCTCACAATGGCAAGGTCCAGGGATCAAATCCTGGCCTGGCCTGTGCAAATCCCATATGCTGAACTGTGGCCCACCTTCAGTGGTGGAAGCTCTTTCTTCCCAGGCAGGAGGCCCTCAGTTTGTTTCCCACCTTGTACCACCCCACATCCACCTTTGTGGAAAGAAACCATGTCACAACTAGTGATGCACAACTATGGAGACTGCTCTGGGCCCTCCTCCCTTCTCTCTCTCTCTCTCTCTCACCTTCTCTCAAACAATAAAATAAATTTCAAGGAAGGAAGGAAGGAAGGGAAGAAGGGAAAGAAAGAAAGAAAGAATATGAAGGTGCTAGAGATATGCTCAAGCTGCCTGTCTACTATGAATGGATCTGTCAGGAGGGCATCTAGAACATGGAGCTGATGAAGAAAGTTACCTGTCTTCTTTGTTGAAATAGCGTTAGGGGCAAGCACAGCAGTAAAAGGAAGAATTGCTCTGTGGCCAAAGGAAAATGCTGTCAGTTAATTAGTAAAAATGGAAAGCATCTCTGAGACACACCCCATGCATCGTAACAGAAAAGAGTCTTCAAGGTCATCGAGACTTTCGAGCCACTGAGACGATGCAGAAATCACGAGGCCTGAGGGGATGAATACATGTACATACCTTTCTCCTCACACTAGGCCTTTTTTCTTCCCTAAGAAAAATAGACAAAGGAGACTTTTAATAAGGATTCCTATACTTCTGTGAGGGGCTGGCCCAGGACATATCCTGCACTCACTGGTATTATTAGGATCCTCTGCAGCCCCCAGCCTGGGTGTTGTACATTGGGTGACTCTTATCAAACAACTTCCAGAGGGCTGCCACCTAGGGATGTCCCACCAACTCCCCACCACCTAATTTTCTCCTTTCTTATCTCATTTTTATATCAGTGTTGGCTGGGTATTCCTATCTCTTCAAGCCTTCTTTGCATTCCTTCTACAACTTGTTAGAGCATAATGCATCTTCTGTGTAGCTGATTGCTCAATGCGTTTTGTTTGTTCACTGGGGCTGGCATACAAAGTTCCACAGGCTGAGTGGTTTAATAGCAGAAATGGATTTTCCCACAGTTCTGGAGGCTAGAAGTCGGAGATCAAGTATCAGCAAGGTTGGTCCCTTCTGAGGGAAAGATCTGTTTCAGGGCTCTCTCTGGCTTGTAAATGGCCATCTTCTCCTGTATCTCCTCACGTGGCCTGTACTCTATGTGTATCTATGTTCACATTTCTTATTAGTCTGAGGACACCACTCATATTGGAACAGGGACCACACAATGACTTCATTTTAACTTAGCTCTATAAAGATGCTATCTCCAAATACAGTCACATTTGGAGGTAATGGGGCTTAGGATTTCAACATAATAATATTGAGAAGGGGAAGCAATTCAGCCTGTAGCATTGACTAAACTATGGATGAGTACATAAATGTATTATGAATAAAGATTAGATAAATAAAAGTATAAAACTATTAAAAGGTCAGCAAAACTAAATTATTTTTTTGTTTTTATATACACACAGAATTACCTAAACTTGAAAAGAAAAGAAAAAAAAAAACCAAACCTGCTAAATTAAAAACTTGTTCTAAAGGAAACTCCTTCACTTTTGTTTTTAGAACTTCTAAAATACTCCTGTGCAACAAATGAGTTCAGAAACCCCAAATAATTTGACAGCAGCCGCAGCCGTGATGCTGTTTACAGCAATGAAGCTGCATCTATTCTGAAGGAACTTGCTTTACACATTGATTTTTATTTCCTTTTTTTTCTGAAATACTAAAGACAGGATCAAAGGGCCAAACACAAATGTTGTGGGTTGCTTTCTTTGCTTAAGTAGTTTCCAACAAAGCCCTTTAGGACTCTACAAGGGAAGGATAGTGCATTTGCCATTTTTAATCTCAGACATCTCTTTTCTAATCTCTTTTGTAACAATTGACTTTGCATTGAAGTAAATAATTTTTCCTTAAGTTGATTCCCAATGAATGAGAGCACTGTAGGACCCTCTCTTGGGGCCTAAACTAAGGATAGCTTTCATCCAGGAGTGGCTAAACTCGAAACTGATTAAATGGTCTTAAATCTCCGTTTATTTGGAACATCATGCAAGACAAAAGAGTGATGATGACTATCCAGACCAAGAATGGAAATACTAGCCTACCCCATTAATTCCAAAATGCCTGGAAAAAAAAAATCAGTGGATTATTGTGGGGTATGGTAAAGACGTGGAATTTAGTCATTGCTACTTCCACCAGCTGCTCATGGTGAGGCCAAATACATAAAAATAATTGCATCACAAAGAATGGTTTTTTTCTTGAGAATCAGAACTACAATTGAAGACCATGGCTTCAAAGAGTATGCCCTGTTTGATAGTTAAAATTTATATCTGAATCATTTAACTAATATGTACATTGTAAGTAGAAAATGCCTTTAAATTTCATGGAGAAGATAAAAATTAGCAAAATTATAAAATTTTTAAAAGGTGTCTCTAACTGTGTTTAATATTTGCCAGAATGAACTATAAAATTTTAACAATGTGTATATATTTCAGTTTTCTGTTATAAGCACATTTAGCATGGCCTAAATGGTTTTTATGTACCAAGAGAACTACATAAAGTAATCTATTATTTATCTAGTTTACTATCTTGCTTTCTAGTTTTTTATCTTATGTCCTCATGTTCTCCATATAATGATTATTGGACTATGAAATGTGTAGCAATGACACCTATATTAGAGTTTTTAGAGGCAAAGTAAAACTAGATTTGGGCATCATCAAAACTGAGTTTTTCTAGAGTTCCATCAACATAACCTTTAAAAATGTTAGCCATGATTTCAAATGAATTTTATTTGCAATTATAATTTTCATTTTAGCCCTATGCATAGCACTGGATATGGATAAGCAGTAGCTGATCAAGTAGCCTTTCAGAAGTTATTACAGGTTAAAATTATGTTTTAAAATGATGATAAAAATATCTCCAAATTAAATATAAATCATTCTGAAGTATAATATATGAGTTTAGCCTAATCTTTCAAGGCTTGGTAGAGAATGGAGGGGTGGGGGGCGGGGGGGGGGGAATAAAATGATCCACTGTCCCTAAAATTTATTTCAGAAGACAACATTTTAAATTGTATTAAATCTTAAACTTTAGAACTCAACTGATTACCTCTATGACAAACCACTTCATCATAAGCTGCCCCATAAATCTCTCCATAACTCAGAAATACATTCCACTTCCCATTCTTCCACACTTAGTCCTACAGTGGCACCAATGGAGCCCTATTGGCACACATACACTTCTACATCCACAGCTGCCTCCACATGCTGTTTAGTCTCTAACTGATTTTGAAACCAGAACATTTTCAAGTTCAGTCAAATTTGCTCAATTTTAACTCACATCAGGGTCAAGAGCAAACCAAAATTTAGTAACCTCCAATGAAAAGGGAGATCCTAAAGGGGAATAGACACACATGTTCTGCACAGGAAAGGTTTGGTAAGTGACTACTCTTACATGCATTTGGGGGAAATTCAAGAGGCATTTTGAGATTTGAAGACATGTATTCTCCTTTCAGAGACCTTAATTCTTAAAAAGGAAGAAGAAGAAGAAGAAGAAGAAGAAGAAGGCAACCTTTAAACTTGGACTTGAGTAGCAAGGAAGTGCCTCCAGATGAGAACATTTCCAACCAGGTGAAATTCTCACCTAACAGTTTGGAAAGTGGGGTTCTGAGCCGTTAAATAATCAAATAGATCTGCAAACCTCTCAGTGAACCCTAGCCAACTCTTAGATGAGTTTTCAGCAAACCTGGGCTTAGTTTGGAGAAATTCAAAGCAATTTTATGGTTGCAGATGGAAACCAGGCCCATCTCAGCAGTTTAAATGAACCTGAAACTCAAGAGCCATCTCAAGGGGTCTGAAGCAAAGCAAACCAAAACAAAGTAATGATTCCCAGGGAACGCGAAAAGTCCTCAGTGCATTGTCTTGGCAGAAACTGAGCACAGATTTGTTTTATAGTATTCAAAAGTAGTAAGTGAGAAAATTAAGTAAGGTTTCCTAATGGATTGTCTAGAAGGTCTGTATTATTCAAAGGCAAATAAAGAAACTTTCAGGCCTTGCTCCCATTACACAAGCAAATTTATCAGGAAAAAAATGAGAGTTTTTCACTACTTTGACCATTGTAGAAAGAGATTAACAATTAGACATAGCCTGCAATGGCTCTTTCTGAACTTGAACTATTAAAGGGATACGATATAAGACTTGGAGGGCAGTGGGTGTCTCTTACCTTTGTCTTAGGAGTGAAGAGGATCAGGACTGAATCATGTTGGCTATAGTTCCTGACATCTGGATTTGAACCTCATTTCAAGTGTTCCGGTTGACCACCAGGTTCCACATGGTACCAGGCCAGTGCCTTGCATGCTTGGTGTAGCTGCACATCCTTCTGATTTGGGGATCACCTGCAATCTAGACAGCTAGAAGAAAACTTATTTCACTTCTGAAAGATACTCTTGGTTTCTTGCTAAGGACTTTCATAAAAACTATATCAGTTGTTCACGTGAGAGCTGTGTGTGTGTGTGTGTGTGTGTGTGTGTGTGTGTGTGTGTGTGTGTGAGAGAGAGTAATGTCTTCTGTGACATCAAAAATTTTTATTTTGGACGATAATTTATATATTAATAATCAGAATGGCTTTTAATTCCACAAGAAAGACTATTAATTTTCCATCTTGATGATACCTGGCTTCAAAAGTTATTAAAGATCAAAGTATCCTAAATTGTTTATAAGAGAAAGAAGATGAGAGCTATAATAACCACTGTGTACTGGAAACTATATATTCTCATTTGGCATATATTTTCTAGAACTTTATGTGAGCATTCAGTAAAAAGTATTCAGTTTCCACTATATAGTGGAGGCTCAAGAATTGTGAACTTTCCTCATTGCATTCATCATCATCATCATCATCATCATCACCATCATTTTCCTCCTAACAGTGTTCATTTGCATGATGACTGATGCCTTGAACTACCTTCTGAAAAAAAGGAGAAATAGGCACAGTATATTTTCCATGCTGCTATCTCCAGTTTCTCGTTTTTTGTTGTTGTTGTTGTTTTAATTATTTCTTGGTTTTTTTTTATTGTTTTTGTTAGATAGAGAGAGACAGAGAGAGAAGTGAACTGGGGGAACTCCTCAGTTCAGCACATGGGTCTGCACGGTCCGGGGCCAGGATTTGATCCTCGGTCTCTGGCGCGGCAAAGTGAGCACTTAACCCACTAAGCCATCCCTGCTTCCCCTGTTTTTCGTTCTTGATCCCACTTCAAAAAGTGTTGTTTCCAACCCATCCACTGGGGTATTCATAAGTGTTCTCATGCTCTTTTAAATAAATTTTCTATTGAAATTTTCCTAGATAGTCTCTAATACACACATATTAATCTTTCCTTTAGAGAAAATGGCTACTTGTCTATGATAGTCTGTGAAACATGACATAAACAAGTCACTTGATAAATTTACTTTTTAGTAATTGTTTTATTTTTCCAGTTAGAGTTAACATCAATATAGTATTAGTTTGAGGTATACAACATAATGACTGAACATTTGTATTATTTATGAGGTGATTACCATGATAAAAATCTAGTTTGATGACACCATATACAGCTAATACAGTACATATTATTGAGTAATGCTTTACTTTACACCCCCATGACTACTTTGTAACTAGCAATTCGTATTTCTTAATCTCTTTCCTTTTCAGCCATCCACCCAACCCCCCTTCCAACTGGCAACCATCAAATTGTTCTCTGCATCTATGAGTCTGTTTCTGTTTTGTTTGTTTGTTTACTTTATAACATAGTCCATACCAGGGGTGGCGAACCTTTTGGCGATTGAGTGCCAAAGTTTATGAAATAAGAGGATACTCACTCAACTCGCGTGCCAACCCATAGAGTGAGATAGAGGTATCGATTATTTTTATGTCTATAAGAGCATAAACAATAATTTTTAAAATGGTATTCACAGCTCTGCGTGCCAAAATAATTGCTCCGCGTGCCACTTTGGGCACGCATGCCATAGGTTTGCCACCCCCGGTCTATACCTTCCTCCTGTGATCTCAAACCTTGCTACATATTAAAAAGATTTGGAGAAATTAAAAGCCAAAAACAGATCTAAAGCTCAAGTCCTAATTAAATCAATGATATTAGAATCTCTGAGGTCAGAACCCTCAAATGACTTTTTTAAAACCTTTTTTCCACACTCCTACTCCTGTGATTCTGAATTGTAGATAAGGTTGAAAATCACTGTCTCACATAAACCAATGTGCCTCTACCTACATGACAAATGTCCAGAGAGTCACAATAATTGAGGATCTACATATTTATTAAAAGACTGTTTTGTCGCTTTTTATTTTCCTACAATAGGCTTTTCAGTAGGGAAAGAAGGTTGATGTTTAACAGGCATCACACACTTTTATGTCAAGTTCCTATAGGCAGCATTATTCGAAAATATAGTTTACAGTGAGATCTATCAAGTTTCCACTCAAGCAATGAATCAACTTTGGCTTGCCAATAGTCCATTGATCATGGTCTATGAGTCATTAACTTACAAGTTTTAGTTTTATTATTATGCAAAGTAAATTAAGTAACAAATTTTCCTCCCATTACCCAAATTGCTTAAAGATATACCTATAAGAAAATGCATTCGGTAAGCTTTTATTTAATGCTTACAATAGTTAAAGGACTGTGCCCCATGTTAGAAATGCCCAGAGGAACAGATGTTATTCTTTTTCTTATGTCCTCAGTAGAGAGGAATATTTTAGACTGTTGAGATCTCAATTGTGTTTAGACCACAGTCCGTAACTTAGAAATCACAAATATACATAGTTGTCCTTTTTAATCTGGAATTTAACTTAGGTTGGGTTCTCTAAAAAACAGACTGAGACAAAACTTCTGTGCAATCCTAAGGCAAAAGGAGTGAGTGAAAAAGGAGAGCGAGGTAGAAAAAGATGGAAAGCAAATAAAAAATAGCATGTTATTGAGGTAGTCACAACTTCAAGAGTATGCAGCCACTTTCTAGACAGACTGTAAGGACCCACTGCCCCTCAGAACAGTTCTTTATGTTGAAAGGCAAGCAGAGGAGTTTAGCTATCTCTTTCTCATCTCCTGCCCATCACTTGTCAAGGTTATTAAATTCACTGTCATGAATCCCCTAAATTTCCAGGCTGTATTTCTTGGAACTCTGCTGGCAGTCACTAGGGCAGCAAGCCACCCCATCTTCCTTGGTGGTACTCCTTCTAGGTCTAGAAATAATAGAAGGATCCAGAGCTTTCAATGGTCAAAACTGATGCTAGAGCTAATGAGCATTTTTTTCTCATCAGCTGTGATGGGAACCCTGCCAATGCCTGCTCACCATCTTTAAAGAGACTGAGACGACAGTGGTATTGGGAGATGAAGAGATACTTATGGTGGCCAAACATGTCTTTGAGCAAATAGCTGAGGGCTCAGGATGAAGCCAAGAAAACCTGGAGAGACACACATTGATTCTCATACAGTTTCCAATCCTAACAGATGGGGATGCGGGTGACTAGTCCCACAATTATCAGTAAACCTGATATACTATGTCTACACCATGAGTTCCACCATGAAACTGTTCCAACCGGGTCAAGTCTACAAGGGATGGTGTAGACTACAGCACTGTTGATTTATGGACCAAAACCCATTTTCCTCTTGGTACTGAACCTTGTTTGCCTGAAGACGTTGAGTTTAGAAACAAAACCAAAGAGGCAGCCATGAATCATCATTCAAACCCTAGTTCTTATTCCATTTCTTTAATCACATCTTAGTCTCTATTACTGATTTATTTTCCCTCCACTGAACCCCCTAAATACTACTGTGTCCTAAACTGTGTCCTAAAGAATACCCTTCCATGAACATATATTTGCTGATCCCACTTCCCTAATTATCCTAGGTCTAGTCAGTTCACAAAATGTTATGATCCTTCTTGCTTGTATTTCAAGCTTACTTTAATGAGAACCTAATAGGTATCAAGCATTGCTCTAAGCCCTTGCATTCATCTTATATAATTCTCCTGGCAACTCTATAAGGCGGGTATGATTATTATCTATTTTTACCAATAAAGCAACTGAAGCACAAAGAGGATTTATGCCTTGGTAAGTGGCCAAACTAGGATCTGAACCTCAGATTCCTGCTACATGATGTGCTCTTCAGTGTTCCTTACACTACAGCTTTCTTGCATGTTACCTTATTAGATATTCTAAGGAACAATACACTAAAGACAGTTGCCTAATATTGTTCAAGCCTGTATATTCTAAAGACATTTGACCAGTTAATTTTGTTATATTTGCTGTTGAGATAAAACCATTGACCCCTGAAGGGGGTAAAACAGAGTGTGGGAACTACTGCCTAATGCATAGCCCTTGGTTCACTGTTCTCTCATGTCTTCATCCTTGGTGACTCCTTGTATGTTCTCTGGTGACTTTTGACTAAAGATTTGAAAACACAAGAAGATGTGTGGCAATGTACTTAAAGTTTCTGAGGTTTCAGGGAGCTGTAGTCAGGACCCAGTAAGGCCATGTGGTAACAGAATGAATTTCACAAAACTTTCTCTGATCTACAATGGTCAACAACCTACTTGTGTCTGTTGGCTATTACTCTTCAGGGTCCGTCGAGCATTCATCCACTTTGATACCTTCTTTGCACATCCTATTTGCTTAGTACATATAAGAGTAAAGTACCTGAAGCATGACCAAAAGTGTGACCAAAACTGCTTCCAAATTCCCAATCTGTAGAAACGCTGAATCTGTTGGATGTAGGCATAGTGTGCCCAGTCAGCCAGTCAAGGATCTGAGGGAATTTGCAGGAGGAACCATTCCTAATAGTGATGATTCCTCCATACACACTCATGAGCCAGTTCACCCTGATTGCAGTCTGAAGACTACCAGTGGATGAAATCTGCCTCTGAAATCTATATCTGAAATGGTCCTCAAACATGCCCCCTCACATAATTATCATAGCAGCAGCTCTCATCACTGCTTGTTTATATGATTATAATAACTTCTTAATTGGTCTCCCACTCTGATATTCTCATGGTCTGTTTATTCTCAAAGGATCTGTTAGTGGTTCTCACACTTCACTGTCTATAAAATTCATTTGAGGAATGTGTTGAAAATGCAGGTTCACAATCCCCTCCTCACTTTCATTTATTGGGTCTAAGAGAGACCCAGTCATCCAAGAAACCCTCATTTCTTCGATTAGTCAGTCCCATGTAATTTTTCTGCAGGTTGCTCTCACTTTGAGAAATTGCTTCAAGACACATTTGATAGGCAGTGGTAGCACAGCATGATTTTCCTCCCCATAGATGTGTCTCTCTACAACAGGAAATAGGCATGGACTCTGAATGAGAACAAGGAGGAACTTTTAACATAGAAGATAGAATATAGAAGTCAAAGGGTATTTGTGGGTCTAGGGGAGATGCTGGAACTTGAGGCCTGGGGAAACAACTGTGCATACAAATAACAATTGTTGAATTTTGAAAGTTCACATTAATGATGGTGTAAAGCTCCATGTCCAAGCCTAAAGTTAGATGAGGTAGCCATAACTTGAGCAGGAACCTCCACTTCCTGCATCTTCTTTACTTTAACAAATAACATAGTGTATCAAGCAGTGTAAACACAGCAGTGAGCAGAGGGAAAAACAGCCATTTAAGAGAAGCCACTTCTCTAAAAGAGAAAGTGTCTTTTCAACAGCATCCATGACAGGAGCAGAGGCAGTGAACAGATTACCTCTCTTTTTCTCTTGGCCGGTGTAGTCCTCTGTTTAGAAGCACAATTATTCTCTTTGGACTAGTTACACTCCACAGTTCTTAGACTTGTGTGGGAAGGAAGGTGGGGGGGGTCTCAAGAAAGGGGCTGAAATCCGGCTAATCTGAATAGTGGAGGTTTAAGTAATTCACTTTAATATTAAAAAGAAGTGTGGCATTATTCATACTCCAAACTATAGTTAAATCATGCCCCTGGTCATGTCCTTTCCCTATTGAAAAACTATTGGTAGATCTTTGCTGCTGTTCCATAGGGTTCTCACATCCCAATCTGACAAGAAATGTTCTCCACACCAGTGTAAACAAATTGTTCCAGGTTTTTCTGCTTTACTCTTAAACTCAAGTAATCAGGTCCTAGTGGAGGATTTACTGTTTTTGACATTGCTGAGTGTTTTCAGATTTGCACCTGTCTTTACTCTTGTTCTCTTGGTTACCTGGGAATTACAACTCCTTCTCTAAAACAAAAATTAAATGAAACTTTTCTTTTGGATAAATAACCAGAAGAATAAATTTTCAGGTGAGCAAACAGATTCAGAAAGATGTACTCTTTCTCTTAACAACCTGGAATTAATCAGTGCTAGAGATGTGGTTAGATGCCAATCTCCTGAGCCCAGTCCCTTTCTTCATATGCCAGCGGCCACCATCGTTTAAAATCTCATCAATGCCACTTGGATCCAATTCTCCATCATTCTTTACTCATACCTTAGGTGACCTGCTCTGACTCATTATGTGTATGTTTCCATTACACCTATTATTTGTATGTTTCCATTATACCTTAGAGATCCCTATTCACTCATCCCCATCACCTTGCCTAGACCTTGAACAGCCCGATTATCACTGGGACGAACTGCTGGTTAGAGCATTTAGAACTGGCCAGTGTTCTGACTCTTATATTGATAAGTAGCATATAGCCCAAATGACTTGCCACTGAAACTACTTTAAATTCAGGACTGCTGTATTCCTTAGTTGCTTTTCTTACCCTGAGGCATGAGAGACCATGAAGAGGCTGTGTTCCTTAGGAACTTGAAGGAAGATCCCATTTCCGGATCAAAGGGCATAGAAGAGGCAGAAGGGAGTGCATGTGAGATGAACTTCACCAAGGTCCACTCTGTTTCCACTTTAGAAAATCCCTCTAGTGTGGTCAGTTTTGTCAGGGCAGGAGAAATGGAACTTCAGCTTGATGCATGCCCAGAGAGAAAGAAATCTGGTTTTAAAGTGGAGGATGGTGGCGTCTTAGCTTGCTAGATTGTCACTTTGCTTAGGCTCATGCTTAACTCAGCTGTAGCTTCAAGGTACTTTTGTGTCATTAAGGGCCAGTGGTAAACCAGGAGAACAGAAAGTGAGCTGCTGCTTTGTTTACTTCTGTTGCCATTCTGCATCTCATCTAGCAGCCCACAGGGGACCGCTGGCTCTACTCACGATGATGGTGACAGAGATTTAAATAAATGCAAGAGAATCCCACTGATTGGTAGCATAGTAAATCTGAACCCATGAATAGAAAGTCTCTCGGAGAGTTGGTTTTTTTTTTCATGGATGTGAAAACGCCACTCATTTTTTTGTCTAAGTTTTGTGGTGGGAGCAAAGTTTGGGAGAGAAAACTACAGGCGATGATGCAAAGATTCCTTCATTAGCACATTGGCTAAGTTCCTGTCACTATTCATTCAACCCAGTAGAAGCTAGAAATATTCCTAAATATGCCAAAATACTATAATATCTTGTGAGCTGAAAACCATTGGAAGTTAGAGTTGTAATGGACCCTGGTGACTGAGTCTCACTTGCTAATTTTGTGAGTCACCTGACCCAGAGGAGTGTCTTTCTCAAGATTACACAGCTAATGGGTGCTATCTGTGGGTGTGCCAATGGAATCCTCAGGGGTCACACGAATACCAGGGGAACTTGATTTGGCCTCACAGAGTGGGTGTGCAGAAAAACACAGTTACTTCTTTTAGGCAAATTGAGAACTAGGGAGTTGAAGTCAGAATCAGGATCCTCAGGATCTTGGGTTGGATGCTGGAGCAGGGCGTCACTGGTGGCTGGAGTTTACTGAGAAGAGTAGAAGAATGTGAGTAGACCTGGAGGCTAAATGGAAGTCATTGAACTAAAATAGCAAGACCATACACTGTCAACAAAGCCAGGCTGAACAGGAGCCTCTAGATACAGAAACAAGGAGATGGAAATGCAATGAGAAAGTTCAAGTGTTAATTGTGCATGGAGCTTTACACCTATAGGGATGAAATGACCACCTAGGCACTTTTTTTTTTTTCAGCCTTGGGCACAGGCAATAGGGCACCTCTTCCATTCTGTCACATCAACAGCCATTCAGGGGTGCTCTCTGCTTCAGCTCAGAGGACCTTTAATTCCCACTCTCTCTCACATCCCCCACTAAAACCTGTGAGCTTCTCTCTTCATGAATATTTTAGCCTATTCACCAAGTGACATGGTAGAAACAAAAGGGCTTCGTTATTATTCAAGACTTTACACGATTAGTGTAAAAGGACACTTGACTCAGCATTTTGACTCTCAAATAAATTCACATGAAACCAGATTTTTTTCTTCTTTATGATCTGCTTTTCTGCTATAAAAGTGAATTGAAGTAGTTTTAAATGTCATTTTTAAAAAGCAGTTGATGTCTCATTCAATGACATCGTTCTCTTTTCTATCCTTCTCAGAAACATTATGGATTAGTAGTTCAAATTCATACCTATAATTGAGATTGTTATTTTAAGATCTGGCTTTCCATAATACAGATATCAATCTAACTTTTGTGAACCTCATCCTTTCATTTTTTCCCTGAGATGTTGTATTTCTAGAGGCTGTCCTTCATTGCCACCTGATATGATTGTTGCTTTATATATTTTTAAGGCAGTGAATGCATAATTTCTGATGGGATGTCAATTTCCAACTATAATGAGGGTAGTTCTGTGTCCCAATTTCTCCCCTTTGGTGTGCCCACTAGTACCTTCAGTCATGTGACCTTAGGGATCATTAATCCATTCTCACCTTGCATCATATACAGCCTGAGTGATAGTAATGAATTCAACATTTTAGAACTGATTGGCAGGAAGGCTTCTTGTTCCATGACTACTACCCCTCTCCTCCACATCTCACACCCCCCAATGCCATCTTGGGAGTGCTTACTGTAAGTCATAAGAAGCCAGAAGGACAGAACAAAGAAGCATGTTACACAAGTCCCTAAGTCTCGCCATTACGATAATTCAAAATTTTGGCCCCTATTGTTTGGTGGTTAGAAGCATCAACATTTCTGGAAAGATCTAATCAGTACTCTGGGCAAATATGGTTCAATATTAAATCATTGCTTGTTGATTTCCATTTCTTGTCAAAACAATGTTCATTTTCTTCATTGCTTTATTGTACTCAATTTCACCCTTTATTTTCCACATTGTTTTGTTAAAGGAGTAACTGATTAAGTATGTTCTGCTAAAGTGATGTAAATTTTTTATAGCTGCCTTTCCTAGGCATAGCAGAACTCTTAAAGAGGCTTGAAGTTAAATGTAATATATTTGCATTTGTGTAGTTTTTATTTTGGCATCTATAAACCATTGATCCAGTTATTTGTTTGAAAACTGGTCTTAGAGAAGTTTAAAGATCATAGATTGGAGCTGTGTCAATACTGAGCTACTGAATTAAGCCAAGGTTAGACACTAGGATTGAACCCAGCCAAGGCTGCTGACCCAGTGGAGAAGGGCAGTTCCAACACAAACTGGAACCTTCATTGGTTTGTGAAACAGGAAGCCACAATCACCTGAACTTCAGTTCTAGCTCTAGCCAGCATTAGCATGTAGACAGCAATGAACAAATGCCTTGCTTGTTTTCAGATTACATGTGAATCCCAGTCAGCATGGGGATTTTAGAAAGGACAATTTCATCCTACTTCATGAACACAAAAATATGACCAATCAAAAGCACATTAATATGTTTTCTACAAAACTAATTTCAAGGGATTAAGTGGGAGAGTTGGATGTCATGAAATGATCATTGAGAATATGGAAAAAATGAAGAAGCATACAGACCAGAGTTTTTAAAGGACAAGAATTACATATGAAATACCTGAGTGAATCTTTAAAACATAGTTATTTCCATTTCAACATGAAGTGATAAGATCAAATTGTTCCTTAGCTTTCTGCCTAGTGCATTATAGTGTTCAATAAATGTCATCTGCTTCTACCACACCTCTTCCCTCTTCTTCCTCACCCTTGAACCCCAGCCACCAAGCTGGAGTCCTGGTCTCCTTCCTCCTGCTACTGGGGCACCCTAAAGAAAATGAGATTTTCAGAGTACTTACTGTGTGTTCACTTGGTAGAATATATGCCCAACTTTGCTTAAATAAAAACCTCACATCTTGGATTCCACAGAGCATAGTGTTACTTAAATCTTCTCTGCCCACATTAGATTACTCTGTTATTTCAGATCCTTGTCTGCATAATAATCAATTGGTGGCTATGTTTCTAAACTTATATCCCCAGATGTTACCTAGTTGTTTTTTTTCTCAGGTGCATCTAAATTCCTGATCTGATCCATGGTGTTGAATGAAAGTATTACCAGCAGTATCTGTGATATCACTGAATCAAAGGCTTAGAGGCAAAGCTAAGTCCTGACTTCAGATTTTCTTATCCCTTATTAAGTAATCTTTCTACAGTATTTTACTGCTTCCCCTCAAAGATAAAAAGACCACAGGCCAACCATCTGGCCCAGACAAAATAAAGATAATCAATGATAATTTTCAAGTATATCCACAGAGCTTGCTGCTTTTTCATTTCCATTCGGGGATGAAAGCAAAGGAAAGGTACTTAAGTTGTATGCTATATACTGAAAATCATTTAGTATGACAGTGTATTCTTAAGAATGCTGTGAATACTCTTTCTAGAGTAAGTTTCTTTCTACTAGGCTATATCCAGTATTGTACATAAAGGCAGGAAATGGCCCAGGGACCTCAAGCATTCAGAACAATTTTATTTACCTAGTAGGACTTTAACAGTTGAAAGCAAAAAGGTAAGTCCAACCTTGAATTCTAAGATAAATGAGCCATTAACAGAAACGGTAACTATACAAATAAAATCCAAGATATAGCACAATTAGTATTTGTAAAGTTGAAAAATAGTATTTGAAATTCTACCTTAAACTGTCTTACTTAAACGGTTTGTGTTGGTATATTTACCTAACACAAAACACAGAGCTGCTTCTTCACAATAAGTCAAATGGTTGGAAACATTTTTTTTTAAGATTTATTTTATTGTTTGAGAGAAGGCAAGAGACAGAGAGAGAGAAGGGGAAGGATCCAGAGCAGTTTCCATAGTTGTGTTTCATCAGTTGTGACATGGTTTCATGCAACACAGGTGGATGTGCGGCTGCACAGAAGGGTGGTTGGGGTGGGGTGTACAGGGGGAACTGAACTGAGGCCCTCCTAGCAGTTACCAGTTGTACTGCAGTTTAGCATATGGGTTTGTGCCAGCCGGAACCTGCGATTGCGAGGAAAGAGCTCTACTGCTGAGCTATCCTGACATCCCCTGAAAACACAATGTTGACGAATAAAAAACAATCAGGGTAATGTTATGTCTATCTCTTACTAGAAAGTGATCAGTTTTGACAAGTCTGCCTCAAACAAAATCCCACCCATTTTATAATAATCACACATACGTGTGAAATTCGATTTCACCAACCATAATATGGTCACTTTAGATATTGATCAGTCTTAATGTTCATTTTTCAAATAATTAATGGTGTTAATAACTAATA
The DNA here is from genome assembly GCA_004027555.1 of Craseonycteris thonglongyai. NCBI lineage: Eukaryota > Metazoa > Chordata > Mammalia > Chiroptera > Craseonycteridae > Craseonycteris > Craseonycteris thonglongyai. Next base: position 12,919 of record PVKE010019259.1, on the reverse strand, counting down.
GGTTTTGAGCACTTAAATGTTAGGCATTATGGTTATTGTTTTCCATGAATTATCTCATTTAATCCTTACACCAACACAATTATATAGTAATTATGGTTGTTTCCATGTAACAGGTGAGATAAACAAAAATCAGAGGTTAGCAACTTTCCCAAAGTCACATAGTTAATAAGAGATGGGACCAGTCTACTATCTAAGCATTCTGATTCCAAAGTACGTACTCCCCACCATTGTAGCATACAATTCCATAGCTATTCTGAATGTATTCATAGTTCATAGCAGAGTATTTCAGTCCACTGATTACAAAGTCACTGTTAAACATTTGCTGATCACTTGTTATGATCAAGCCTTTGGAAAGTACAGTAATGAACAAGATATGATCCTGTCCTGAGGGACTTTACAGGTTACCATAACAACTCATTACAGCTCTACTAGTGAAATTACAAGAACAAAAATCCCATTATTCTGAGTTGAGATTTCCTTTCAGAATTATCCATGATATGGTTTGTTTATTGCATACTGTCAGTGCCCTGCATGTATCTACTTTTCAAATAACAGCCCAGCACATACCGAATGTGTCCTTCTTCAAGTACCCATGACTCATCACCTGAGGGCTTTCTTATGATCTTCACAGGTGTGGAGGGCAGCTAGGATGTGCCAGGGAGTTGATGCTCTCTGCGGAAGTACTCAGCCAGTGACTGATGAGATTGGAGGATAGACAGTACATCTTTCTCACTCTTCCAACAGGACTATCACTGAGGTATAGTCCATTGTGTTTTCTACAGTCCCCCAGCAAGACTAAGTCTCAGTTACCTGAAGTGACAAACTGCTTGATAATATACAGAGGATGCCAAAAAAATGTATACCCTTTTTAAGAAAGGAAAAAAAAATGTATTAAAATTGTAATACTCAATATATACCAACAACAAAAGATAAATGCAAATTATATTTGTCTTCTGAAATTACAAAAAGTGCTCAAAATGGTTATCATCGGTGTCCAGACATGTCTGATGACGGTGAACTACTACTGCTTGAGCAACATTGACCAAAGTGCCCACTTGTTTTGCTGTACACGCTGTTTCAATTTACCATGCATCTCAAACTTATTACGAATGTGTGTAATTGGTAGGTGTGTTGGAGGTTCTGTTGCATACTTTTCTCCCATGGTCATTGTACTTCTGCAATGTTCTCGAATTTTAAATACCAGTTAAAAATGGTTTTGTGCTCCTTTAATAACAGCCATGCTTCCACCATTTATTTATTTATTTGTTTGTTTATTTATTTATTTATTTTTACTGTCTTGCCTGTTGCATGGTGACACTAGCATTCATTTGATTAATGCCATCTTTTAAGCAAATGTCACACTGTACATTGCTACCATAATTCATTTCAAATTTGAAAAGTAATATATAAATAACATCTCTTAAAATGTGTGTACCTTTTTTTGGCACCCCGGTATAGTTTATTGACATATGCCCCATTCCTGCTTCATATCCCAATTCTTTCCCAGCACCTCTTAGAATCACCTCCCTAATAAATTGCTTGTGTTCCAGTCTTTGATTCAGGCTCTACTTCTGGAGCAACCCAACATAACACAATGTACGAAGTAATATAATAACACAGAAATGCAATGTCTTGTTCTACTTCCTAATGCTTTCTTGTTGAAAAACAGTGTTTTGCTCTCAGACTGGCAGGTTTGAAAACTTCAGGTTTCCATAAACTTTGTTGAATTACTTTATGACAAAGAAAGTGAAATGCAACGGGGAATTCTTTACAGAAGAGAGGATTGAAATACCTTTGGTGTGTTTCTCAAGGCTAATAAACCTATTCTGAGGCAGCCTCCAGCAGCTGTCGGAACTGAAGATTCCACGTCTTAACATATCGGATAGTGACTCCAACCTACAGAGAAGAAATTCTTCCTCAAATCCTTTCAAAAGAGATAGTGTCTAAAAAGAGTCAGGAAAGAAAGAAATAGGATTATGGCCATGGGTCAAAGAATGAAGAAGCCCTGATATAGTGAAAAGGGGTCCTAAACATGGAAGTCAAGGAAACTGCATTCTAACTTTCTTTTATCCCTAAAAAGCTGTTACACTCTACCAAAGTCAAATGATTTCGTGTAACCTTATTTTCCTGCAAAATGACGTTTGACTACATTGATCTCTTTTCTAAAGTGTTGGGTTTTTTAAAAATAAAATTACATATGACCAGATTAGTAACTGCCTAGAGAATGAGGGGAGGGAGGGAGGGAATGCCGAGGATGACAACTACTTTTATGAGTTTCTTATCATTGCTATAACAAATTACCACAAACTGCATGCCTTAAAAAGGCACGCATTTATTATTTTATAGCTCTGGAGGTCAAAAGCCTGAAAGAGGTATCACTGGACTAGATTGAAGGGCTGCACTCATTCTAGAGACTCTAGAGAAGAATTTGTTTCCTTGCCTTTCTCAGCTTCTAGAATCTACCTCCATGTCTTGGCCCCTTGTTCACCTTCAAAGCCAGCAGCATGGTATCTTCAGCTCTCTCCAACTCTGACCCTCCCACCTTCCCTTTCACTTACAAGGATGCTGTGGTTACACTGGGAGGATTCCCAGACAAACCAATATACTCTCTCGACCTTAGTCTCATTGGCCAGATAAGGTCACATAGTCACAGGTTGCAGAGATTAGTCCTGGGACACCTTCGGGGAGCCACTGTTCTGCCTTAACTAAAGAACCTGCTCTCCAATGGCACAGAGATGGAAGCTAGAAGGTAGGTTGTTTCGCCCTATGAGTCTTTTCAGCAATCTGTTGCCATGTAACAGACAACCCCAAAACTGCAACAGTCTTTCATTTGTTGATACGTCTGCGAATGGGCCGGCACTGGGCAGAGCGAGCCGACCTCTGCTCCCCACAGCCTCTGCTGCAGCACCCCAGGCGGGGGTGGAGGGATCGGCCTCCATCAAGTCTCACTCCCGTGGCAGGCACGTTGGTGCTGGCTGTCAGCTGGGAATCCAGTCAGGATGGTGGGCTGAAGACCTCAGTTTCTCCCCATGTGGGCCTCTCTACATACTGCCTGCCTTCCTTCCATGCAATGGTGGCCAGGGCCAGAGAGCATGAGGCCCAAGACAACCAGTTGGAAGCTGTATCATCTCATTGGCTCTAGATTCAGGAGTTATAAGGAGTAACCTGTATGCACCATAAGGCCACCTGTATGGTCACCTGTATGCACCATAAGGAAATGTGGCCCCTATGTCTCTTTAAAAGGAATGTTAGAGTCACAATGTGAGAAAAAAAAAACACATGGGATGGGGTAGTGTTGCATCCACCTTTGAAAAAGATTTACCATGAATCTTAATTCAAATTATTTTTGGTATAGTCCTATAACCAAGCCCTAAAACTACACGGCCTCAAGCAATTTGAAGAGTTCTGCCTGGCCTACCTTTAAGCCAGTGTAGTGGATGACTTGGTATACCTTGGGACTAAAAAATTATTCTTTTGTTATTAAAGTTACCTGGAAACTTAGCAATATTTTTTTATGGGGAAGCCGGGATGGCTCAGTGGGTTAAGTGCTCACTTTGCAGCCCTGGGGACCAGGGATCGAATCCCGGCCCCGGCCCATGCGGAACCATATGCTGAACTCACCCAGTATGGATGAGCTCATATGGGAGCTCACCCAGTTCAGTTCTCTCTCTGTCTCTGTTTCTGTATCTCTCTCTGTCAAAAATAAATAAATAAAAATATATTTAAATTGTTTAAAAAAAAAAAAATTTTTTTTATGCTAGTAATGAGAACTGACGCTAACTATCCTCTATTCAAAGGAAATTATGTTTATATTTTCTTCTATTTAACAACATTGACAATCCCTGCTTTCTGGCAAATGGCTTACTATATAAATTATATAAATTATATAAATTATAAGATTATAGTAATTAAGAGTAGGGGTCTTTATGTGCAACTTTAGACTCATAGGGTTACTGGTTGTGTCAAAACATGTAAGTGGCCAATAAAAAAAACAAACAATCAGTCATCTAGATGTTTTGTCTATGATCATGCCAAACCTCTGAATATTGGGACACATTGTACGAAGAAATGGGTTTTTATTTTCCACCAGATGTTTAACTTGGGTTACGCACAACTATTGAGTGGATTGTAGAACTGGCATGATTTTTTTTTTTTTTTTTTTTTTTCAGATCTCAGCAAATTCATCTTCTGATTTTTCAACTTGTTTTACCTGGTTACTTCTAGTTAGGTAGGTATTCTTTCATAGTTAATCAAAATTATGTTTTTTTCCATCTTTCAGTTTCTCTTTACATCTGTGAAAAATGAGCAAATAACTCTCTCCTCTCTTCCCCGCTCTGTAAATGATTGGTTGTATTGCATTGGGTAACGGATTTTTCTGTAAAGTGTGTTACAGTATCCATTCCTCCTACTTTCCTTCTTGATTTCCCTTCTTTTCTTCCTTCAGCCTTCCAACAGATATTCAGTGAGCGCTTACAATGTGGGGGTACATTTGCTCACACGGGGTGCTGGAGGTAGCATTTTTTCCTCAAGTTGTTTATAGTATAGTGTAGAAACTGTGGAAAAGGAGTGGATGGCATTTATTCCAGGTAATGACCAGGGGCACAAAGGGGCTCAGAGCAGAAGGGTATAGGAAAGGCTCAGAGCAGCTTAATAGAACAGTGGGATGAAAATATCAGGGTTCAGGGCTGAGTCGGATGAAGGCTAAAAAGATAAGTTGGGAAAAAATATTTTGTGCTTTATTCTGTTGGCAGCAGGTGCCATCATTGTGAAGTAGATGAGTGAGAAAGACAGCTCTATGTTTTATGAAGTTGTCTTTGGGGGCAATGTAAAAGGCTGACTTAGAAAAAGAGAACATTAAAAGCAGGAAGAAGGGCAACTCAGAAGCAGTTTCAAAATGATTGGTGGCAAAACATGATTTCTGTAGCATTTTAAATTAATTTCAAATCAGTTACTCATTGCTTTCATTTATTTAGACTTGTATTAAGTGTGTGTCCCTAAGTTCACAGCAGAACACACAATCTGCCACCGAATTTATACATTTTATAGTCAGAATTATACTGCCATTCTTTGAGATGTAACTTATAAAGACAGGCATTCCCCATGGAGTATTTTAACTCATGTTATTTTTGTGACATGTATGCATTTATGAAAAGATATTTAAATTTGTCCAGAGACAGTTTCACTGGAGAGAATAAGGAGTCTATTAATTCTAATTGGAGAGTATGTGTAGGTTTGTCTGGTAAGACTTAGTTAAACCCAATTGACTTCTGACCAAGGGCAATGACAAGTCTGCATTTTAAATTCATTTGAAATAGTAACATTCAGCAAATATCTATTGAATTCCAGCTATGTGCCAGGCACCGGGAATGCAGTGGTGACAGAGACTACCATATGCAGAGGTCCTGAGATAGCAAACAAATGTCTTAGATTATTAAGGCTGTAACAACAAAATACCACAGCCTGGGTGGCTAATGAATAACAGAAATTGATTTCTCACATTTCTAGAGTCTGAGAAGTCCAAGATCAAGGGGCAGGCAGATTGGGTTTCTGGGGAAGGCCCATTGCCTGGCTCATAGATGGCTGTCTTCTTGCTCTATCCTCACAGGACAGAGAGAAAGCGAGTTCTGGGCTCTTCATCCTTGTATAAGGGCATCAGTTCCATTGTGATGGATCCACCCTCATGACCTCCCCCAAAACTCATTACCTTAAAAGTTTCCACCCCAAAATACTTTCACATGGGGGATTAGGCTTCAACATATGAACTTTAGTTTGTAGAAGAAGGCAAGTGGGGATCAGCTAAGTATTTATGTGAAAGTGAAAGGACTGTGACTTAAATATACCATATTTTTCCACATATAAGATGATGATGCTATGTCTAAAATTGTTAAACCAAAAATTGGTGATTGCCTTATACATGAGAGAATCCTGTGTTTTGATTCTTCAATGTTGGGTTAGAAAAGCAGGGATCACCTTATACACGGGGGCATCTTAAACACAGAAAAATATGGTATTTGGGGTTGATAACATGTATGTTTACAATGATTAACAGCGCAATTGGAAAAAAGAAAAATGTTCTCAGTGCTAGAGAAAATGGGGTCTCCTTTTATGAGAAACAGAGATGAACAGAGGGAAAAAAACTCTCTAGAAAAATGAGAGAGTTAGCTAGACAGAGAAAAGGAAGGTACACAGCAGGTGCTTAATAAAAAGTTGTTGCATTAGGATCTTACTTTACTTAGTGAGCAAGTAACAGAGTTGTTAACAGTGTTGGCTCTCAGGCAAGACTGCCTAAGTTTGAATCTTGACTAATTTTATAAGGTGAATATTATGAGTTTAATTGTCCCCTCTCAAAATTTTGATATTCATGTTGAACCCCCATTATCTCAGAATGTGATTGCATTAGAAATAGGGTTATTGTTATGTAATTAGTTAAGAGAAGGTCATACTGGAGTAAAATGTGCCCCAGTCTTAGCTTGGGCTACCATAGCAAAATACCACAACCTGGGGGGCATAAACCATAGTCATTTATGTTCTCACAGTTCTGAAAGTTGGGAGTCCAAGGTTAGGATGCCAATATGATGGAGTTCTGAGTCTTCCTAGCTTGCAGACTGCTGCCTTCTCTCTAGTCCTGCACATAGTCTTTCCTTGGTGTGCATGGAGAAAGAGATATCTCTTTATCTTCTTATAAAGCTACTAGTCCTATTAGACAAGAATTCATCCTTCTGACCTTGTTTAAGCTTCAGGGCCTTGTAAAGGTTCTATCTCTAAACACAGTCATACAGGGGCCTAAAGCTTCAACATATGAATTTGGTGAGAAGACACCATTCAGGCCATTGCAGACCCTAATCCAATATGACTTGTGTACTTTTAAGAAAAGGAAATATGGACACAGAAGCACACAAAATGAAGGCAATGTGAAGAGACAAAGAGAGAGGAAGGCCACCTACAAGCCAAGGAAAGAGGACTGGGCCAGATCCTTCTCTCGCAGCCAGTCCTCAGAAAAACCAACCCTGATACCTGATTTCAAACATCTAGCCCCCCACTCCTGAATTGGGAGACAATACATTTCTGTTGTTTAAGCCATTCAGTGCATAGTAAGCACTTTATTGCAGTAGTTTTAGCAACCAAATATAACTCATAGCCTTTAAGTTCCCATGTCTCAATTTCCTCGCTTACAGGATAAGAATGGTGATAACAATACCTGCCTCCATAGGCTATTGTGATGATTACAGGCATTAATAGATGTAAAACCCTTAGATTAGGAAATGTCACAGAAAGGCCAGTACATAAAAGTCAACTATTGTTTTAATAATGCTTCCTTTAGCAATACAGACACCTCTGTGTTTTAGAGTAAGTGATATAAGACTCTGCCAGTTGCCACTCAATGAGTACTTCCTTCCAAACAAATTATAAACATTTCTGGCCCACATAAAGCAACACAGCTCAGCAAGAAAGCCCACCGGAACTGAGATTGGCAAGTAATGGTGAAGGGAGCTTCACTGTCTTCCTTTGCATAATGAGACTGGATTTCTCCTATAGCACATGCTCCTGTGAAGGTAAAATGAAGAGCCGGCGGCCTAGCAGGTGTGCAAGGACAGGAGTCATGTTGTGGGGGGTTAAGTTAAGGTCACTGGCCCTGATAACTTTTTGCATCCTCCTCAGGATCTACTTGAGTGGCTGACATCCTCCTATAAAGCCCAGATACCCCACTCCCCAGAGTTCTCAGGGGTGGCTACCTGCTTACCAGCACCTGAGGCTGCCCACCATTCCTGCAGCTGCTCTGCTGTGGTTACTCTGTTTTCCACCCACTTGCTTGTTGGCATTTGCACGTTCCTGCCCAGCAGTATACAGATTATGTAGCAACATCCTCTACCTAATTAAGAAAAAAATAAAGACAGTACTCCAAACAAGTAAAGCCCAGCCATGACAAAGCTAGACATAGCCTTTATTTTAACATGTTTTATTTGGGGGGCAATTGGATATGTTGATCTCTTAGAGGCTCTGATTTTTGATACTGCATTAACATACACATCATTCTTTCAGCTACCTCATAGTTCTCCCTCTCTCTGACGATGTTAAACTTAGACTTCATCTTCCTAGACCTCTAAGCACTTTTGCTCATATCTGAGTACCACCAAAATCTGTGATTTGGAAGGTGAATGGTTCATTTCGGATTTGCTGACTGACTGCTTCAATGACATTCTGGCCTCACATTGAATATTCATCATGACATTTCTCCAGTCTGTTCTGAAGAACAAGTCCTGAAGTCACTCTGTTCTTTTCTTTCTCTTTAGCCCCCATGTTACCTTTTATCTCTGCAAGCTCAAAGTGATGGTTGGGTCTTATACCTGGTTCACTGGTAAGGAAGAATTCTTACCAAGTCAAGTGTTATTTGAAAGGCAGACCCTCACAATAAAACAGTGTCCATTTTTCTGATTGTTGTTTACTGCCTTTCTTATTTATGGGTCTGTTTGTTTATTTAGGTGATTGTTATTTCTTGCCTCCTTTCCTATCAGACACGTTGTTCTTCCAACTGTAGAGCCATGAGGCACCTCACTTTCACTTGTCAGCAGAAGTTTTCTACTTGGTAATTTCAAATATTTTTAGATCTCCATTGTCCATTGTTTGTAGAGTACGCTTTCAAGAAGGGAGTTGGGAACAGACATTGGGGCATAATATTTGTCCATTTTCCTAGTAAGTCAATAGAAGGGTATCACTCTTAAAAAGTAATCTTGGTCATTATTATTGGCTTTGATGGATGCAAAGAGTATATGGTGGGACTTACATGCCATGGGCACTCAATAAATACTGGTCCCAATTTCAGTGACAGGAGCTCCTTTCCCATCACACTTTTACAAAATCAGAGGAAAACCAATTTGCCACCTACCACCTAATGGAAACATTTCCCAAATGAATTAGCAGCTTTTTGCCTCTATCTAATCTTGATTAAGAAAAAAAAAAAGAGTTCTCTTTGAATAAATTTTAAAGAAACTCACAATGCAACAGGAAGGGCAGATGTATGTTTAGGCAAAATATAATGTTTAAAATTGGAGTCACCTATTTCATGGATTTGTGTTTAGCGCATCAATATTTTTGGTCTTCTTTAATACTGACTTAACATTTAAAAACTTCTGAAATATTCTAATTAGTATATTTTAGAAGACAAAGGCATATTTGAAAATAAAGGAGGAAAAGAAGATAGAGGGAAGGACAGAGAAGTAAGAAAGAAAAAGAAATAGAAAAGCAGTTACTCAAAGTGGCATGCAAGAGTTTCAAATGGTAGGACAGAAGACTAAATTTGCCCTGTGATATTAGATTAAAACTGAAGGTGTCAATATGAGCTCTTGCTGTTTTGACAGCTATAGATATAAATGTACATGGACATTTTCCCAACTCTGTCTGCTGACGGTGCCTGGAAGGAATGACATGCTAGAAAATGCCACTCTCCACTAAGAGAAACCAGGGCTCCTCTGTGAAAAACTCATGTTAAGACCTGGGAAATATGAGCTTGGAACTTATTGTTGACCCATTAGTGAAAAAGTGTTCGCAGGATGACAGGAGTATATAAACACACGCAGAATCTCACCCTACACACACATACAGGACCCACATGAAGTCATCGCCCATTTTGAGTTAAAAACAAACAATGGCATGAAGTGGATTTTAGCCCATGGATTAAAATATGAATCAATTAGCCCAAAATAAGATGATCAAATTAACTAATAGATGAATAAATTAATGGAAGAAAAGTGAAAATCACTTCTTATAGCAACATGCTTGCTAGTCAATATGGAAGGGAAGATGAAGTGGAAAATCTCCAACAGATGGTAAAACAAATAGGAAACTTTTAAGGAAAAAGAAACCTTAACCATATGATCAAGCTTAACGTCAATGACAAACCAGCTTTGTTTTTCTCCTGATGCCATACACTGAGCCCACAACATCACTTCTATGGGGTCCTGTATTTTAATGAATAACCTGAATGAAGTCATGATGCAACAGACAACTCAAAATTGAAAGACAGTGTGAAAACTAATTGGCCTTACTAGTTAAAAATATCAAATTCACGGAAGATAAAAAAGGGTTAATAAACTTTTTATTCTTAGAAAATAACTGCTAGAATGTTTAAGAATTAAGAATGGAAGATAAGGGCAGGATATCTTCAATTTATTCTCAAATGTTTTAATGAGGGAGGAAGGAAGGGAGGGAGGGAGGAAGAGAAGGAGGAAGGACAAGAGAGAGAGGAAGTGAGGAGAGAGTGAGAGAGAACATGATAAAACAAAAGGGTAAGTTTTTTGTAAACAATTGGCAAGTAATGGTACATGGATATATAGAAATGCCTTGTACTATCCTTGCAACTTTTCTTCCAGTGTGAAATTATATCAAAATAAAGAGATATTTTTAAAGTTCTAGAAAAAAAAAAATTACCCGACATAAAGACATTATTTTTTCTTTAAAAAATTGGCAGCCTGGTTTCGACTAAGAAGCGATATTCCAGATGTGTTAAGCAGTTAAGTTCAATGTCTGGCTGCAAAAATATTTAACTTCTTATGTACAATAAGTCCCCATCTGAGGTTCAGACAAGTTACATTTACCAAGCACATTGACAATTCTAAACCCCAAAATTTGTATTTTTGAGATAAACCAGTTTCACATATGAGATTTGTATAAGTGTAAATATCAAGTAGTCCTTGATATTCAGCTTTTTCTTCTGGTAAACATGGTTTAACTTTCATCAAGGTACGTTGGTCTCAGATCTTTCTCAAAATATTTCCTTTGGAAAAGTACTATTGTGACAGGGGAAACAGCAGTTCTGTGAGGCCTAACTACAAAATGAGATCAGGAGCATCTGATCCCTGGAAAAGGTACACTCATCATTGTGAAAACATTGAGACAAGCCCTGTGATGCACCGACTACATTCCTTAAACTCCACAAATTTCAGAGTTAAGATATGGCAGTCCCAATTAGAATTTGACACACTCAGACTAACTTAAAAATGAGAGCCCTAGATCAGGCCAAAGCCAGGCAAAAATCTACAGCTATGCATTAGAGCAGTGGAAATAAAAGCTGTGGGGTGTTGACTGCATTGGCAGCTTTGCATAATTTAGAGAAACAAAAAGCAACTTGTGGCGTTGTTAGCAGTGTCTTGATACTACTAAGTTTATCTCAAGACTGCTATTCATTTTTTCATCTATTTTTGTTTTCACCTGTCATTATTTTTTATCTTAGTGCATGGATTTTTTCACTGAAGTTACATGCAGTATTAGAGGTTAAATTTATATGAAATAAAATTCCCAGAGCATAACAATATTTTGTATTTTTATTGCAATTTCACCAATGATGATCCTTTATGTGAGTGATAGTTTGCGGTTGGCAATGCTTTTTCAAATTACAGATGATATTTGTATCTAGCCTTTTTGCTGAATATTATGAAATGTATTACATTGTATGTGGTTGTGGTTTTGTTCTCCTTTTGAACAAGTATATTGGGGTTTATACATGGATTCTGCTATGGATAGATTTTTGGGATGTTTCCACTTTGAGGCTTTCGTGTATGTCCTTTGGTGAACATATAGATACATTTCTTAGGTTAGTATAATTCTTGAAGTAGAATTGCTATGTCATTGGAAATTGATATTAATGCCAGTTTTCTAACATGGCTGTACCAATTTACACTCAGTTACAATGCATAAAAGTCTCAGTTGATTGATATTTTGCCAACTCTTGGCGTTGTTAGTCTAGTCAAGCAAGAAGGAGTGATTTAAGAAAGACAGATGCTTCTGTCTAGATCAGCTCAAAACCTACATTAAAAAAATTTATTTGTTTAAAGGTACCAGAGAGCAGGTGAAACAACAGGAACCAGAAAGGCTAAGTTTCCAGAGAGGGGAGAAGAGGAACTGAATTTATTATGTGCAGTTGCGCTTGTTGCTGAGGGCATTTGCAGATTCTTGGTATGAACAGCATGGTGAGAATCCAGGGTCTGTCCTGGAAAGAGGTCTGGGAAATGGCAAATGAATGAGACTTTGTGGAGGTCTATAAAGCTGGGAAGACAAAAATGAGGTCTTTAAGAACCTCCAACACACACAGCGAGTGTTTCCTTCAATGCATTTGCTAAAATTTGAAGTTGTGTAAAGTGGGAACATTAAAAAAAGTCTAAGTTGGAAGCATCTGAAAAGTACATAAACCAGAATGTTCCTCGGTCCTTTATTATTGAGGAAACTAAGATTGGAGTGTAGAGCCCACAAGAGGCCTGGCCTTTGTGAATGCCCCAGGTCTCAGGCAAATGATCTACGAGAATGCCATATTCCAGGAACAAAAGAGAATCAGTGATGGAATGAGTCTCAGCATTGCAAACATGACCTCAACTGGATTCTTGTTTAGAGAAAAGTGATAAGCCCCACTTTTGTAACTAATAGGAAAAAGTCGAAACCCATTCTAAAGATCATCTCATATGAGACAACAAATATTTTTGTATGCAACTACTCTATTGAAATTCTCATTTTTATCTATCTGACCACTGTTTTCTCAACTTCCTTGAAATTCTAATAGTTATTTAACATCCTTGTCCGCAAAGTCTAAAACCTGCTTCACCTGTGCCTCTTTCTGTTGTCTCCTTTCCCTCTGCTTCAGTCCCATTATCCAGTCTCTTGGTGGCCTGGAAACTTTTACTAAATATTAAATAAAGATCTCTGATCTCTTGAAATTGGCAGTTGACATATATTTCTTTTTGAAGTTGTTAATTTAAATCAATTTAAAAGCTATGTCTGAAAACCCTACTGTGCATTTCACTTGGGACTCTTGTCTGTTGATTTTGAGGGGATATTTATTGCTATGGGGAGTAATCTTGATTGCCTGCCAGCCATTGTCAATGACAAGTATGATACATTTTGAAGGATGTTTTTGCTACAGGGAGGGTTCACC
>PVKE010019258.1:0-28655 GCA_004027555.1 Craseonycteris thonglongyai | reverse complement strand
ATGAGGACCGAGGATCGAATCCCGGCTCCGGCCCAGGCAGGACCCACGTGCTGAACTGGGGAGTTCCCACAGTTTGGTTCTCTAACTGTCTCTGTCTCTGTCTCTCTCTCTATCTGTCAAAAAGTAAAATAGAAATAACTATGCACTGAAGACAAAAAGATAATTTCTCTCTATAAATGTGAAAAGATAAAAAACAAAACAAAACAAAACAATAAAAATAAATCTTTAAAAATAAAAAGATATATAAATGTGTATGTATAGATATATATGTAAATTAATAGGATAGAGATGAGAAGGATCTCTATTAAGAGTAATTACCTCTGAAAACAGAAATAAGAGTGAAAGTGGTGATAAAGGGGAACTACCTCAAATTTTAGGAAATGGTGCAGTAAGAATATATTCACATATCAGATAATCAACTCCTTCCTCCCAAAAGAAGAGAGACAAAGAAAGAACTATTATTAATGTGGGGGAAGGGAGAGAGATGAGGAGCAGTCAATGAAAGGGCTCTATCGTTTTTTACTCTGTATACTTCTGTATTATTTAATTTGTGCATCAGGAACACACTCATGTATTTCTTGTGTGGCTATATATTTTTTATCATGCAGAGGTTCATTTATGTATTCAACAGCTAATATTTTTTTGACTCTGCTATTTGCTGAGCACTGTGTTCTGCACTTGATCTGCCATAATCCTCACAATGTTCTATGAGTTGAGTAGTATACATCCGATTTTGTAGAAGAGGAATCTGAGGCCCAAAGTCTGTTTAGGTAATCTGCCAGGTTAACTATCTAGCTAGCAAATGACAGGGCTGGAATCCAACGGGGTCTGCCTCTTTGCAAAGGCCATGCTCTCACTTGCTGCACTTCCTGTGTGAGGCATAGTGATGGGTAACCAGCAGGAATAAGACTTCCCTGCCTTCATGTTAGTGGAACCTAGTGAAGATGGAAATTATGAGAGAAAAGCTGAAGAAATGAATGGGGCTGAGGAAAATAGGCAGAAACATTAAATGGAAAGAAACGCCCAGAGAAAGCACCCTAGTAAAGTTGATGACCATGGAAAGACAGTCAGATGGTTTGGTGCACCCAAACACCCATAAACATTTCCATTTGGTTCTGCACACCCAGAAGCCTCCTGTCACATTGCAACTCTGCAGATGATTCTAATAATAGCCCAGTGGAATCCTGTGGTTGGAGAAGACTGTGAGAGGTCAGAGTCTGTCCTATGCCTGCAGAAGGTAGTAAATGTTCTCCTTATGGGAAAACCAAGGCAAGGAGTAACATAAATTACTAGATCAAAGTCACTTCTTTCTCCCACCCCCTAAGTCAGCAAGGACTTGGAACTGTGTACTGGAGCCCAGGGCACTGACAGTCTCATGAGTCAGCATGTGGAAAATTATATTTATGCTGCGGCTCTTTACAAAGCAAACAACTGCCCGCCCCTCTTTTCCAGCTATAACCTGTCTGGTGGCAGGGAATGTGTCAGCTGGGGAAGAGAAAGGGAGTCACTATAATGCTCCTTCTCCCATGGCAGCCTCTGAGGAGGAATAGGGCCAATCAGAAGTGGCTTAGGAGAAGTTGGGTGTTAGTTGTTGGTATCAGTCTTTCTTCTCAGTACTTACTTCATTGGGATGTGGCTCCGTTCGCACATTAAGTGCATTATGAATGATTAAGGGCCTTGCAAGGGATTAAGAGAATTACATTTGAATACTCCATCTAGCCAAAGGCTGAAGGATAACTGCTGGCAATTCTCTGACTAGCTTTACACATGAAAAATAAGAATTACTGAAGCTGGTTGCAAGGCTTAGGGCTTTGAATAATGTGAATGTAATGCAGAAAACAGGTTCTCTGAGGGAAAGTGGGCAGTGAGAGGACTGTTGATGGGTTGGGTAGGAGATGAATGCAGATACAAGTCTGACAACAGGGATTCTGAAAGCCATCCATGGGGCAAAGTTCAGCTTTGGGCTACTCTGCTTAATGGGGCCAGGACTAGGATGAGGTACTCCCAGTACAAAACTGAAGGGGAAACCAAAAACTCAGCATCTAAGAAATATTTAAAAACAAAACAAAACACAAAAACAAATTTGTGGGGAACAAAAATTTAAAGGCCAAAGCCAGGCTGAGCCATAATCGGAGCCGGAGGCAAAAGGAAAAGTGTTAACCCCTGGCTTTAGTGGATGCAACCTCATCAACCATATTTTTAAAATCTATTATACTTCTTCACCTATCTCATTTTTAACTGAGGGAATTATCATGTCTAACCATTTCTCTTGACTAAATGACAATCTTAAATAAATTGTAATTAATTTAAGTAGAACTAAAGTGATAGTAAACTCTGTTTGGTTATAAATCAAATATCTAAACTTAAAATAACGTGAGTTTTAATACACCTACTTTTCAATCTTTCAATATTTTTTCCACTACCTTAATGTTTTGGGGGAAAATTAATCATTAAAATAATGCAGAGAGGGGGTGCATAGCTTTCCTTCTGCTTCAGACTCCAACACACCCCCTTTCCCATTGCTCTGGTGGTAAATAAACCATATTAGATGGTCTCCAGTTGGAAATGGGGCGTGTCTATGTCAAACACAGTGGGGGTTCTTGCTGATTACTCCTCCCCTCAGTCTACAAAAGATAGGTACTTCTGTGTCTCTGAAGTCTCCTTTTAGGACTGAGGAATCAGAGAGTCATCTCATCCCATTTCATACCTTTCTCAGAGGCCATGAGAAGACAGGGAAACTGGAGAGGACATTATGCCACTCTCATTACCAGATATGCAGGGGTCCTTGGCCTTTGGGGAGGAGTCACCTTGAGTCAAAGGCCAATGGCACATTGCACATCCTGATACAGAACCTACGGCTGCACATTCCTTGCAACAGACTACTTTAAGAAACGCTGTTTGAAAGGGGCTTTCTAAGATAATGAAGTTTTTTTCTTGTCTTTAAAAAAATGTATATAATATGGTCACGTGGCTCAAAATTCAAG
Organism: Craseonycteris thonglongyai; assembly: GCA_004027555.1. Lineage (NCBI taxonomy): Eukaryota > Metazoa > Chordata > Mammalia > Chiroptera > Craseonycteridae > Craseonycteris > Craseonycteris thonglongyai. The sequence goes on along the minus strand of PVKE010019258.1, from coordinate 25,671 downwards.
AAGATATGAAAAGGTAAACATTGAGAAGCCTTTCTCCCACCCTTGTTCTACACTGTTCCCTTCCTCACATATAAATAGGCAATACCTTTTAGTAGTTTCTTGGCAATTGGGGCTTCCTTAAAAATAGTATTAAAATAAGTTTTATGAGTTAGACTGGAAACCACCCAACTCTTTCTGGATGCAACTATGTAGCTGGAGTAGAGAACTGAGGAGAGTTGTCATGTTTTGTGTGTGGTTGACACTGGCATCTTTGAACCAGCATTGTGCTTGGGTGCCACCAGAGCCCACAGGCAAAGGCATCTGGGCCTCTATTACAGACTGGCATAGTGTCTAGTGTCAGTGCTACTGGATACCCCAGAGCTAAGCCAACAGGGAATAGGACCGAGGCTGTCAGCATGGTTGAGGTTTTCCTCCTGTGACATCTTTGGTCTAATAATAATCCCCAAAGGAAAGGGTATCATTGTTTCCTAGAAACATATGACAGAGTTTATTATCTGTCCCCATCAACCACGAGCAAGCTTCTGCATACTCAGGATTACTCGCATCCTCACAATCGAAATGACATTTCAAACCACAAACACAACTCTTTGTTTTTGTGGTCACCATGTACCCTCAAGATATTGTTCCAAAGGTGACAGATTTCCTTTGCGCTCTTGGTTTTGTTTGAGATCATCCCTGGAAGAGTGGGAGGGAGAAGCCCCCTTGTGGGTGGGGGTGTCACCAGGCTCAGAGCTGAAATATAAACAGAAGATGGGCTGGCAGAAATCTCAGTACAAACTGGGGAGAAATGCTGACTGAACCACCGTGCCACATTAGCTTTATAATGTGTCAAAGGCGTCTTCTCCTCGTGCCTCTCTTGGCCAGATCCCTACTCATCACTCTTCACTATAAAATTGTTTCCCGTTGAGTAGTCACCCTCAAGGGCTTGCTGGCAAATTTTCAACACCTGGCTTTCAGCCCAGGGGCCCCTCCCAGACTTTCCCACTCATTTCCACCCTTCACAGGGCCCTGGAAACTTTGTTGAAAACTCAAGTGAAGTGTGAACCCCTATGTGCCGCAGTATGTCCTGAGCAAAGTGGACAAGGAAAACAGCACTCTCTGGGGCCACTCTCTCATTTGAATTTGAGAGGACCTGGAGACGACAGGGGAAAGAAAAACCAAGCAGGACTTGTGGTTCCACCCTAGGGCAGCACGTCATCGCTTCCTTTACCTAGAGCAGACACGGTTTTTTGTGTAGTTCAAGTAGCGTTAGTTAATGTGTACAGGAAAGTGATGATTGTGGTGGGGGCAAATTTAAGAGTAAGAATGCTCTGTTAGGGAGGAGGAGCTAAGGGTAGTAATCAGTGTTCAGGAACAGAAAATATCTAGAGAGCTCTGAAAAGATAGCCTGTGAAATTACGACAAGGAGCAAATGCTTAAATGCTGAAGGAAATCCACGTGAAGAAAAGGGAAGCCGCAGGTTGGGTTACAAAAGGATGTTAATAGATGAAACAGGATCTCAGGCATTTTTCCTACTTTCTTCAACTCCGTGGACTCCTCTTCCTTCCTTCATTTGTTCTATGCATATTTGCTCCTATCATTATGGGCACTCGAGAATCTACAAAGATCTATTTCTCTGCATATTTTTTTCTGTCTCCTTGGATATCTCTTCTTCAGTTGTTGAGAAGAAAGATAAGGTTTTAAAAATAACTTTTTCTCTGGAAGCTTGACTTTGCCACTAGTAGTCCATTTCTAGAGATATAAAAGGGTAATTCTCTTGTGCTATGTATAAGTAACACTTTACATAATGCATTTTAACAAATAATTGTCACATGCATTCTCAAGGGTTACTGGCTGTCCTTCTGTCAGTGAGTGGGGTAGACAAGATCATTATTTCATAAATAGAATTATTTCATAAATAATTACATAATAACAGAGTAGAAGGGTATTGCTTTGGCCTTAACTGACTGTGACACTTCCTGTACTTTTTCTAAAACTCTATGATTTTGAGGTCACAATGATGAAGTGTTCCTTTGTACTCTTGCTGCTGTCTGGAAATATTTGTTTTCATCTTATGGATTAAAGAGAGCTCAGGTTTCTATATTTTAATAAGTGTGACCTAGATAGTGGTAAGCAGCCCATACTTCACCCATGCCAGTTCTGACTTAATATAGTCCATCTCAATATGCCTTTTGAAATTCTGATTAGCTCAGGGCAGGGGAGTTTGAATCATTTACATTCCACTGCCAGGAATCTTGCTGTTAGAGGAGACTTCTCCCAGGCCTATGCCATAAACATAAACCACCTGGGGAGTAAGATGGAGGGGAGAACCAAGAAATATTTTCTCTCATGGCTAAGTTAAATAAACTTTAACTTCCTTCCTTTGCACATAAATGGTTAGTTGCCTCTCTATTACCAAATGCCAGCTCCTGTGGGGCCACGTCCCCACCTTCCCAAGGACATCCCTCCTTGGAGGGGTATATCCCCTCTTTCTTCTTTCTGCTGCCTCAATACCTCCCTCTCTCTACTGAGTCATTCTCATCTGCATAAAAAATAAACATGAAGAATTCTCTTCTCATATCCCCAGCTTTAACCCCACCTCTCTGTTTCCCATTATCCCCAAATTTCTAGAGTGACTTCTCTGCTCGTTGCTGAGGCAGAGGCTTCTGCCTTCACAGTGCCACTGATATGGCCTTTGGGAAGGCCCCAAATGAGTGCCCTATTGCCAAGTCTTGTGGTCACATGTTTTGTCCTAATCCTTGTTCCTTCTGGCCACTCCCTCCTCTTGGCCCTAGCTTGGCTTCTGAGTGGGCCTGTCCTGGTTTTCTTCTTCCCTCCCTGCCCACATCTGCTTAGTCTGCTCCATCCATCTTTTAATGTTGGGGCAGCTGGAGGGTTTGGTCTGAGGTTCTGCTCTGTCTACACCCTATCCCTGGTTCATCTCATCTGTGCCCAGGAACTGAAATGACCTCTTTATGCATTGACTACCAAATTTCTCTCTCCAACCCAGACCTCTCCAGCTCAAGACTCTGACTCACAGAATTACCTGCCTATGTAGCTTCTCTCCATTTGATGTCTCATGGATGTCTCAAGTCTGACCAATTCAAAACAAGGGATAATGTACATTTCAAAGCATTTGAGATTAAAGGAATGTATTCTTGTCTTCATCCTGGGTGATGATGCCTGCTAATAAAATCTGTGTATGAAGTATGGCTTGGCTGTGTGTGTGTATGTGTGTGTCCTAGAGTTCTATTTCCACTCATCATTATGTGTACACTGTCCTGATAGGCAGCTGTGTGTCATTTCCCCTGGTCTTACTTCTATTGGGCTATGCCTTTTCCTACTGGTTCTATGGTATTTTAAACCATAACCTCAAGACCAACAGAAGTCCATACATTTCCTGAAATGCTGGGAAATGTTCTATTAACTATGATGATTGCCCTGCTGGGATTATGGGATCAACCACACATTTTCATGTAGGGGTGGAGAGAGGGTTTCTCCTGCAGAAGAGGTGTTTTCAGTGTTGTTCAATCCCAGAAGTGTTGGTTCTGGGCCTCAGATGTAAGTGAGAGAAACTATTACCCCACTCTGTTTAACGCCTGGAGACACTAAAGGTGCTAGTAGTGGGCAAGTTCCTGGGTTACATAAAGCATAAAATAACACTTGAAAGCTTTTTTTTTTTAAGATTTATTTTATTGTTTGAGAGAAGGTGAAACAGAGAGAAGGGGGGTAAGACCCAGAGCAGTCTCCACAGTTGTACATCATTAATTTTTTGACATAGTTTCATTCCACACAGGTGGATGTGCTGCATGGGGCGGAACTGAACTGGGAGCCTCCCTCATGGGAGGTGAGAACCTTCGCTGCCATCTAGGCAGTTAGTTACCAGTTGCACAGTTCAGCATGTGGGTTCGCACAGTTCAGCATGTGGGTTTACACAGGCTGGGGCCGGGATTTGATCCCTGGACCTCATGGTTGAAGGGCAAGCGCTCAACCTTTTGAGCTATCCTGGCATCCACGAAAGCTTTTTTTGTTTAAGTCAACTTATTCATTAGTCCATATCCCATCCTGACTGTCCTCTACATTCCAAGCTCCTCAACCATGAAGCCTTCTATCAAGAGAATCTCTAGAGCAAGATCTCATGAGACAGGCTGCGAAGCTCTGTCCAGTGGTTCTCCATCCTACTACACATGGAATTACTGAAGGAGCTTTAAAAAATTCTAATGGCTGAGACCTTCCCCAGAGATTCTGATTTACTTGCTCTGGGTAAATCAGTGGCCTGGTTATTGGTAGTTTTTAGAGATTTCCAGTTAATTCTGATGCAGAGCCAAGGTTGGGCACTCTGCTCTGGACCATGCTGTCACCAGCTTCCCAAGGTTTTCCTTCATCACAGTTGATGTCCAACAGTCGGATTTTAGCTCCAGAGAGCTGCAGGCATACAGCTCTCATACGGCATTTTCCCTAATGTCCAGTAGAGTCTCTCTTTCCCCAGCAGACTGAGTTCTTTGCAGATTGGGGCTGTGTCATTGCATTTCTTTCTCTATGTCCAGTCCACTGTGGAGCTCAATAAATGTTAACTCAATGAATGCATGAACATCCCAAGCAAGGTGAAGTAGACAGTTGGCACCAATTCTCATGCCCCAGTGTTCACCTTTGAACTATCAGCCACACACTGGGTGTGCAGCTTGTATCACAGTGCTTTCCAAGCTCCCATTCCTGTCTCCCAGGTTCCCATGCAGAGCACAATGAGTGAGCTTATTCTCCTCCATGATTCCATTGTTCTGCTTTGGCCTCCTCCATCAGGGTGGGGAAATGCACCACAGTAAGTTGGTTCCCTGTTTGCTACAGCTGGGGACTGTTACCCCAGAATGTTTCACCCAGCGACTCCAAGCCTGCTCTCCCACTGGCCCAGGAGCATAGTACCCTGGTTGCTGCAAGGACTAGAAGCTGATGGGTGGTTCTGAGAAAGTTCCTAGAGGCCTTGAAAGCAAGTGTTTCATGAGGGATGGTTTCTCTTTGGGATGTGTCACTAGTTTGACATTGTCACTTGTCACCTGTCATTCTCTGAGTCTCAGGATAACATCATTTGGCTCAGGACTCTGGGTGCGGTGGCTGATGGTGTCAGCATTATCTGTGCTTTGTCTTTGTGCAACTCTCTTCCTTGGGATTGAATCCTTCAGAATGGGTGTCTTAACCCAGAATCGATAGAAAGGTTTTGGGGAGGAGTATGCACAGCTCCCTGAAATTATATGTGCAGTATGGCATCAGTATTCTTTAAGCACATTTCTCTAAAGAGAGAACCCCTTAATTTCCTTCAGATTCTTATCCATGAAACTGCAAAAGTTTTGACTGTCCTCCCACAATTTTAACTTCCTGCTGTTCCTAGAAGGCCGTGAGAGGGTGAGTTCTAACATCGTTCTGGAATGAGGTTGTCTAGGTTAGACCAGCCTCTATGGACATGAAAGAGACTAAGGCTATTTGTTTCCTGAAAACTTGGGAGGTAGAGGAGTGTATTAGTGGCCATCCTTCATCCTCTATCTCGGACACATATGGTGTGTGTGTGTGTGTAACCTGCGTTTCTCCTTACACTGAGCATGTGTGTCCCATCTGACAGGAAGCCATGCCTCATTTTTCCTGGGCCTATCCCTGTTGACAAGTCCTACTTTTCTGGGGCTCTGTGATACTGACTGGAATCTCCTCAGGGAGACCAATTTCCTGCCACTAATGCTCCCACCCCTGCCCACCTTGAACTCCTCATATAACTCACGAAATCATCTCTTTCTCCAGGGCAGGTTTGCTTCATTTTCAACAAGATGCATTCCCAGCTGTTCTTCCCTGGGCAGTAGCTGCAGATAAAGTGAAGCGTTGTTTTCCCAACTGGGAGAGGCAGCCGCTGGTGGAGCTAGCGATCCCTGTGCATGCTCAGCCCCATTCTCCTTGGCGGTGGAAAAGTGACAAGCGAGCATTGAATCTGGGAAGCCGTTCCAGGAACTGCTATGGCTTTAAGACTCAGAGAGAAGCAGGGGTGACCACACCCAAGACTGAGTAACAGTGCAGTCAGCGTGGGCTGGCCTGGAAATGCACAGACCTGCTCACTCTCTGATCTCTGACAAGCTGGGGACTCCGGCCCACAGCTGTCCTAGGGAGAACATAACCTGTGGAGACCTTCCTCACTGCCCTCTGCAACGGGGTGACTTCCGAGCCTTCGTTCCCGTTAGCCTTGCATTTCCCCCCAGAGAGCTGGCGTGAGGCCTCCTTCATCGGGTTCCTGACGCTGGGGTAGTAAAGAGGCGGGTTGGCACTGGGGACACTTTTCCTGCAGACATTCTGCCCTGAATTTGGGGACGTTGCTCCAGTGTGAGGAATATGGACAATCCTGGGTTTTGCTGTGAAGCTGATACTGGGTGCCTGGACCGATTGTCTGCTCTCCTTGCCCAGAATGTGCTGTGTGTAGACCTAACACATCTATGAGCACCTGCTCAGTACATAAGGTACCATAGCTGGTGCCTGCCCGCAAGGACACTGCAGTGCAGTGTGGACCTTGGATCTGCACACAAGAATAACAACAAAATTAGTAATAAAACAATGTAACTGTTGTTATAAAAAGTTTTTAAGAATAAAAAATAAAAGAATAACAACAATCATTTTGGGGCAATAGCACACATTTACTGAGTATGGACAGATACATTGCTAAGAAGTTCATATAAATTACCCATTTTCATCCTCACAGTACATCTGAAGTAAGTACTACATTATGATATTTTACAGAAGAAAGGGAAGCTCAGAGAAGTTTAGTAACTTGCCTTTGGTCACACAGTAGATAAGTGGTTAAGCTGACCATCAAGTCCAAGTCCATCTCCAAAACCTATGCTCATAACCACTACCATGAGCTACTCCTGCAAGGACGCCAAGCATCAGAGTAGCCCTAGAAGTAGCATGAACAGTACATACTATAGGAATTCAGAAGAGTGAATAGAACAGGTAATAAGAGGAACAGGAAGGAGTGGCATGGGGAGGAGAAATATAATTTCGGAAGAGAAGGCCTTGAACTTTGCCATGAAAATCCATTGATACCCCTAAAAGTTTATTATTAAAAGGACTTACAGGTAAGCTAACTAGACATCTCGTTTTAAATGGGACAGAAAACAAGAGTACTGTCCCGTTTCAAATGGTACAAATGGTACATTTAGCCTCGTATCACTGGGCTAAATTCAAGGTGTAAGTAGGCTGACCAGATGTATCATTTAAACTGGACAGTGCCGTTGTTTTCTCTCCTATTTAAAAGGGTACATGTGGTCAGCCTACTTATACGGGATGCCTGCAGCGATTTTTAAAACTGTCTTCAATGTCTTTCTTCATTCTGCCACCAGTGTGGGAAGCCTTAGTCTTCTGCTCCCAGCTCCAGCCTGTTTCAGCTGATTCTTGTGTTGTGCTATAGCCAGCCCTTCCTTCATCTCTACATTCTCTGACCACGCTCTCCCCAGATTCCTCCTCCAGGCTGTGCGTGCTTTGCTTTGAACAACCTGCACCTGTGGCTTCCTCAGAGGCCTGCCCTTGGAATAATAAGCCACTTTCTCCTTCAGGAGCAGAAAATGCCTGGGAATGTATCATTCCCCAAGGTCACGTATAGCCAGGACTGGCAGGATGAAAGCTCAGCAACCTTCCCTCAAGGTACAAATGCTAAAGTATAATTTCTACTCCAGAGCTGGTCAGGGACCGGGCGAGTGCCTGAGGTCACAGCTATGCTTGGCTTCTTCTACTGTTCCTGCCTGTCCACTTCCCCACTCCCTTGTGATTTCTCGAGGGACCATCACCTTCCTAATCATATGTGCACAAACTTCATCTCAGGGTCTTTAGATGGTGTGGCTGTGAAGTTCCATGGACATTTCTAGGGAGAATTGACTTCAGCTGACAGGATATTTGTGGGTCACAGAATTCCTAAAGGAAGAGGGAGAGAGTTCAGAGGGCAGGACCAGGTCAAGGGACATCATTCACCTCCCACAGGACTGCCTACTGTACACAGTGAGTTCTGGGCTGGCAGTACACCTTAGTCTCAGAGATGGCACTCTGGTCTCTGCCCTGCTCGTTGCCACATCACATACCTGTGTGGGGCTAAAGTTATTGGGAACAGAGGTGGAGAAATAAGGTAGCTCTTGAAGGATAGTAAGAAGGTAAAGGAGAACATTCTTGCGGGCAGAAATTAGATGACCAATGAGGAGGAGGTTCTCTTGGAACTTCCTTCCTTCAATAGAGCCAGAGCTGGGGCTTCAGCCACAGCCCCCTCACTGAAGGTCAGACCCTCTAGTTCACCCATAGAGCCCTCACCCTGTGGCTGAGACAGCTACTGGATATGAGCCCTTTCTCCTTTCAATAACTCCTACTACTATAAGCCACAGCATACTACGGCGAGAGTACGTGGTGGTTCCCATGGGGGTTACGTCACCTAAGGAGCTATGTTCCCAAGTTTCAGGTAAGGATGCTCTAATGAGATACATGGTGCACAGGTCTCCTCCTATGGAGGTTCCATATCCCCCTCTTTACAGACACACCACCGCCACCACCACTACCACCCCACCCTCCTGTGTTCTCTCATCCGCGCTTTGACCTCAGTCAAGACCTACAGGGTCAAGGCAGATGATTAGTCTTTGAGGTCTGTTATAAAGCCAAACTCTGGGGTCCTGAGTTTCCCCTGCTTAATAAGCCCTAGCTGGCAGCCAGACGCAGATAACCCCCAGCTCAGGTCACAGAAAAAGTGTTGGCATTGAGAATAAGAAAGTGAAGCAAGCACCTCATGGCCCTGAGACCTGCCTGACGGGGATGGGCCACTCCCCAGCTCAAGTCACCTCAACTCTCTCCCTCCACACCTACTCAGAGAGTGTGACCTGCTGCCTGGGGAATGCAGGTGCCTCCCCGCACAGCTTGTCATAGGAGAATAGCCGTTCCACCTCTGGTTAGACAGTCTTTCCTTTGGCCTCAATGGGATGCTGTCTCCTGCCTTCTTCCTCATTCCTGATGTTGTGGCAATTCTCCCTCCCTGAGTGAGGCCAGGTATGGTTTTCACTGGAGTTCATCCTCCACTCCTGGGTGTTTATCCACCATTAACCAGAAATGTGCTTATATGCGAAGGTCCCAAGTTAGTGTATAATCCCTCCTCCCACTGTCAGAACTTCCACTGAAACTTCTCCCCACAGTCAAATTCAAGTTGAGAAAATCTTCAGCCTGAAAGATAGAGTTCCTAGGGGCATAGTTTCCCCTACTAAAGAAAAGCAGCAAACTTAGATTCTTTCAGTGAAAACTCAGTCAATCCTTAGGACCACTACGGACAGTTGTGTAGGTTATACACTGCACAAATATACCCTGCTGAAGGCATGAGTGGAGGCTGAAATTCAGCCAGAGCTCTGTTTTCCAAGCTGTGTACTCTGGTGTGAGACAAGAGTACATCCTATTTTCCTTTGTACTAAAACCCCTCATTCACTGGGCTGTATACACAGAAGGGGCACATTTTCCTAATTCATACAAAAGCTTCCTACACTCTAACTTCCTAACTGGCAACCTTGTTTCCCTCACCCTCTTCTGCCTAGAAATGTTCTAGTCTTTGCAGTCTCAAACATCTTTCCCTTTTCTTCTCTTCTCTTCCTCTTCTGTCTGAGAATGGTCTAATAGTATCAGAGACCTACTGTCTATCCCTGCCATTGAGGAAATATAATAATGCCCAGGTACCTTCTCAAATTCTCCATCTTCAATGAGCAGCAGCCCCAGTCAGTATGGAAAGAACTATCAATGCTGGTTTGCCCATCCACTCAGGCTAGTCTTTCTCTTCCCACCATCCCCCAGTGTCCAGCAAGATCATTGCTTATGGGGCTTTCTTCAGAGGATGTGGACAAGGAAGAACCTGAAAAGATCCCCTTGCCCCTACTACAGCCGTAAGAAATGGCAGGTGGAGCTCGTGGCCAGGCTTGGCTCCAATTCCCTCTTGCTTTTCTATGTAATGTTTACTTCCCATTGGGTTTTCCTCTGCTAGGCTATCAGTTGGAACTAAGCAACCTGGCTGGAGTCATTGCCCATCTCAGACAGAAACTCAAGCAAAGATTGTGGAAAGTATCTCCTGGGGTAAATGGCTCTCACCAGCTTCAATCTGTCTGACGCGGTGGAGGCACACATATATCTCAGACGCATCTTATGTCTTTTCCCTCTGGATTTCTCTTTGCAAATTCCCTCCTCAGCTATTTGCAGGAGGCTGAAAGGAAGACTTTGTTCTTTTGTTGCTGGAACCCTTCAAGTTTAACTCTGAAGCCCCCAACAGGGCAGACCTCTCTTTGGCTCCTCTAAGGGGTAGGAGTAGGGGATTGAATAGAGAATTTGGAGTTGGTCTGGTTCTCCTGAGTAGGCCAACCCTGCAACCCCAGACTTCACCAGTGGTCCCGAAGGGCCTAGGCGTTCTCGTCCACAGCACGGCTGACAGCACGTGTGCCCTGAATGGGGGTTCTGTCAAGCTCACGGCCAGGCCTCAGCCTGTTCCTGTGTCATGTTGCAGTATATGAGCACAGGTTAGAGGGATGGGCGGCAAGAATCAGAATGACTCAGGCTAGATTTTTAAATAGCATGCTCTTCTAAGATGAATCAGGGTTCCTTGGAAAAATAGCCAGTTCTCGGGCTGGAGCAGAGAAAGTGCATGAGCCTGGAAAATCTTATGCCAGAAAAAAAGTGCTCAAAGAATGATGGGAACATGACAAAAGAAACAGAAGCCAGCTCTAAAAGAGTTGGGACTCTCTCTAAAGGAGTTCCCACTAGACATATCTGAACAATCTGAGAATCAAAACAGTGATGGTAATGAATTAGAATCCGTTTAATAAGATAGGAATCTTTCACTCCACACTGATATAAATAAATGAATAAACAAATCAAATGTCTGATGAAAACAGGCATTTCCACATTCTGTAAGTACTTCCCTTAAAATTCTTATTAATTACAAAGGGAAAAGTAATAATTAATAGTGTAGAAACTGGCAGACACCACCTTAATCAAGTGACTAAAGTTAACATCACAAGTAATGGGACAAATTGAAATCAGGTTCCACCTGATAAAATGCAATGCCAAGAATACAGAATCATTGCTGTGACATGGGCACCCAAGGGGCATGACATGAATATATTTGTGTCAAAACAAGAGACAAGCCCAGATTTTACCAAATGAATGGCCTGTGATCTTCAGAAGTGTCAAAGTCGTGAAAATCAAAGAACCTTGGAAGAATTGTCCCGGAATGAAGGAGACTAAAGAGACTTGACCACTAAATGTAATGCATGATACTGGGCCTGAATCCTTTTACTGTAAAGAACATATTTAAGACAATCAGTAAAACTTGAATACTTTGTAAAAATTAGATGGTGATAATATATCAATCTTAATTTATTGATTTCAATGGTGGTTTGTGGTTATGTAAAAGAATCCTTATTTTTAGGAAATACACAATAAATTATTCAGGGGTGACAGGTCATCACATTGTAAATGTACGCTCAATTGTTTCAGGATAAATTACCACTGTTTCTGCAACTATTCTGTTAATTTGAGAGTATTTCAAAAGTTAAAAACAAAACAAGAACAAAACAAGAACAAAACAAACAAACAAACAAAAACACTAAATGAAACAACACACCTGCCATACAATTCAGGATGGGAAGACCTATTTTCTCAAAAGTCCAAGTGTAAAGCATTTAGGAATTTTATTTGGCTACAAACTCAATATCTATAAAAATGGGAATGAAAACATATAGCTTGAAATGTTACTATAATAAAGAATAACTCTACTCGACTGTGAGGGCAGGAATTTACATGTTTTACTACTATTTTCTCAGCACAGTGTCTGGCATTAATAAATATTTGTTAATCAAGTGAATAGTACCTGACAAGTAATAACCTCTCAATAAATAGTAATTTTAACTGTTATTATTACTCATAAGAACGCAAGTCAACTGTATGTGGTTGCCAAAATATTGGTGGTACAAGGTGAATAGTAGCTCAGCCACACACCATTATGGTTATGACCAAGCTGGGTATTATGCTCAGTTCTGCATACAACATTTTGAGGTGTATCAGATATACTTGTCTTCAGCTGTAAATAACATGAAACTGATTTTCAATGTCTTAAACAAACAAGGGTTTGATTTTCTCATGAAGCTGAAAGTCTGGAAATAGGCAGTTGATGGCACTAATTCAGCACTTCAACTACTTCCATTGCTGGAGTCTCTAAGGAATTTTTATTTGTATTTTTTTACCTCTCCTTCATAGACATAGATGTCTGGCTACCCCAACTCTTGGCATCACATCCACTTTCAAGGGAGCAAGAAAGGATGAAGAGGCTATGTCAGTAACACCTATCATTTCCATTTAAAAAGCCCAAGCTCTCCCATAAGCCCCCCATTAGGTCTCTGCTTGTGTCACTGGCTAGAACTGGGTCACATGAATGCCCCAGTCATGGAGAAGATTGGGAAAGGCAGTGTTTTTCATTCTTTACATTGCAGGTGCCCAAGGAGAAAGGATTGCAAACTATTGCTGGGTTAGTGTATGCCAAGATGCACACTGACAAACCAAAATGTGTTCAGAGGAACACAATTATAGTAGAATGCTAAGGGGTGTGGACATCATGCCATCTCAGGAATAGTGCAAGGAACTGAAGATGTTTGGATTGATTAGAAGGATGTCCCAGTCGCCTTACAGAACTGTCCCCTGGAAGGGGAATTTACTTATTCTGCATGGCTGTAGGGGGCAAGAGTAGGACAGCAGGTGGGAGGCATATTGAGGTGGCCTTTGCTTTAGGCCAGCCCTGCTCGGGTCTGGAGCTCACCTGACAAGGAACGGGCTATCTTGTGAGGGAGTGCCTCTGTCTGGCAGTGGCTAGACTATCACTGTCAGGGACATCATCTATAACATGGGAGGTTGGAGTGAAGAACCCCTAGGGCTCCTCGCATTGCAAGGACTCACTGATGTCCTGTCACCTCTTTAGAAGCTAGGGAAGAAGCAGGATGATTTCTCGTGGTGCCTGGTCACCCCAGTGTAACTTTGCAATAGCATCTTCGTGAAAGAGAACATGTTACTTCTAAAGAAGTCAAAACACTTCTTTATCACTTTAGTGCCAACCTATTGGGCCTCTTCTCTCTTGCTTATAGCTTCAGGGATGTTTTATCTACTTATCCTCTCGAACTTGGCATACAATTGAAGAAAGACCAGTTCCTGCTAACCAATGAACATGATAAGAATTTTATGCTTTGCAGAGGGTAGAACAGAAAGAGTGGCATTTTGACACCAGAGGATAAAGATAATAGTTGATCTGTTTGACTCAGGTGATTGTAGGACCAAGTATGGTTGAAAGCTTTGGTAAACCTTCAAGTGCTGAACTACTGAGAGTTATTACAATAGATCTAATCATTCTGCCTTCAACCTGGAGAATCCTGTATTGATAGAAATGTCTATCTCCCCAAACCTAATTGTTTTCCTCTCATTGGGCTTTCATTAGCAGCTGTTTGAGTGTTTCATGAGCTTTGCTTTGAAGCTTCTTAATTAGCAGTGATTTTTCTGCTTCTGTTTCGGGAGGCTTCTGTAAGAAACAACCAGTCTGGGTTGGTTCTCTCTCAGCCTTTGTAACTACACCTCTGACCCCGCAAGCCGCACCTGCCCCGGAACCTCACCCATGGGGCCCAGCAAATGTAAAACACCTTCAGGAAAAGTATGTTTTTCATGATCCAAATAGGCAAATATCACCTGCTGAGAAGTAATGTAAGTTGCTGTTGCTAAAGAGAAGAAAGACAAGGGCACTGAGGTTCATGGCACATATAGCATTCAGTGCCAGGCATTGTAGTAGGTACTTCTGCATTAGCATGTTTAATTCTTAAACCAATGTGTACAAAGTAGAGAGAAGTGTCCTTAAATTACATAAAAGAAAATTGAAACTTCAGTTAAATAGCCAGTTGAAGGTTATATGTCTTATAAGATGGTGATTGGTTTTTGAGACAAGCATCTTTGACTTCAAAGCTTGTTAGTACACACTTGTCTTACATAGAAAGGCAGAACTGATCCTGGATCTTAAGAGTTGTAAACTGGAATAACAAGAAAAAAGCACAGTGGGTGTGTAGTGGGGCTAAGAGCCTGGAAAATGAAGTTTATTTAGATGGTTCCAGGGTTTTTTTAGCCTCTAAGGGTGGACTCTTCTATCGGCCTTTGGGGAAGAGGACTCCTACATTGGGAACTTTCACCACCACAATAGGCCTTCTTTGGAGGAGTGCTGAAAACTACTTGTAGGAGTTGAGGGGAATGATTTCATGGGAGACTTGGGGACCTGGCTGTGGGCAGCTGCTTCTAGACCCAAGGGTCAAGCATGGCACAGATAAGTGGAGATACCACAGCCACCCTTAGGGTGTGTGGAGTTTCAGGTAAATATTTTGAGGGTCTCTCTCTAAAGAAACCATATAGTCTAAAAACATATTGCTAAATTTGGAGGTTGGCATTAGATTTATCCATGAAGATATAGAATCATGGGTAGAAAAGAGGTACTTCTGTACTTGTTTATTGTTCAATCAATATGCCTGTGCACAATAAACTTGTGCCCCTGAAGATTCTTTGTGAAGCCCAAGTACCTGAAAAGGTAGCAATGCTGTTGTTCCTCATAGGTCCATGGTGCTTTGGAACTCTTTGTACTTAAACAGTATAGATCTCCTTACCTCTGCAGTTCCTTCATACCATTATTTAATGCCAGTTATATCATTACTCATGATGCTGCATCACCCATCATGCAGCCTGCTGCCTGGCAGTCACTCTCTGAAAGGTTGTTCTAGGCATCCTTGATGATAACCACAAATGGAAGTCTTATTTAGAGTATGCAAGAAAATGTGAATGGTAATTTGTCTTCCATCCATGTTTAATTTATTTATAGGAAACTTATAGCAAAAGCATAGGAAAACATCTGATCTTGTCTTCTATTCCACTCATGAGGTGCTAATCCTTGCATTTGTAGGATGTGATCTCTTTCAACAGAAGTCACCCCTGCCTTCCACACACCTCTACCAGCAGGAAGGGTAAGTGAGAAACCCAAGGGCAGAGTTAGAAGATCAGTCTCATCCAAGCAGTCCCTTATGTTGGAAAACGTTCAGCTCCCCCTGGAAAAGAAATGGATCAGAAAGACCCATTAACATTGCAGAGCCACAGGCCTCTGAAAATCCCTCAAGGCTATAGAAAAGTCACCCAGGGGACTGTCTGTCTTGTGACTCCAAGTCTGTGGTAGAGGTGGAGAAGAGCGTGTATGTACCATAGGTCACAAAATGCCCACTGACACACCCACTGTCCTTGAGTTCTGTACCCTGAAAGTGCCACCACAGTGGAACACACGTGGGTGAGAGTCATCGGAGCATAGCTGATACACACAGCTCAAGCCCAAGTCAGTGGTGGACTGTGGGTACCCCAGAGCTCTGACCTTGTCCTTAATCCAACTCCAGTGAGAATCTCCCCAAACCAGCGTGTCCACACCATTCTGGTGACTCAATCTCTCATAATCCCTGAAAATATGTTGTACTGGCCAGCAGAGGTGATCCACTCACCAGGTCTCCTCCTGAAGCAAGGCTGTCTCTCCATAGGTCCTAGAAACCAGCTCAAATGTGGAGAAAGGCATTCCAAAACAGGGAGAGTAGGGCTTGTATAAGGGGTAGGAGCCTCACTTTCCTGGTCCAAGGCTGGTAGGAAAATGCTGTCTCCCTGCCTGTCTGAACTGAGCACCTCTGGGAAGGGACAGTGTTGAGATGTGTCAGAGGTGCTCGGCACACTGGGATGCCCATCTTAGCCTGTAGACTTACAGGTCAGGGACCACAGACAGGTTGGCTGGAAGGGGAAGGGAAATCCCATAGGTTCTGTAGAGTGCTAACCACAGACAATGGTTTGTGTGTATGTGGTATTTTAAGGACTTCCAGAAATTCTTGGAAGACACTTTGGAGAGGGCAGAAGCGATTGGGCAAGGAGAGCTGAACTCCAGCCATCTCCTCATTTGGGGGAATCGCAAATTTGATCTCATTTACACTAAAAAAATGACAGGTGGACAAATTCAGTTAGGTAATTTAAAAAAATCTTACTTGCTATAGGTATTGAAGTATTTACATAACACAAGATGTTGCAAATCTGCTTTTAATTAAACACTACAGCAGAATTAACTTCCAAGATCAGTAATTGTTTATTTCTTTATTTCTTAAATTTTGGAGGTAAGATTTATATATGGTACTATTTAGGGATCACAAATGTACAATTGGATCAGTTTTAACAGATATATACAGTTGGGTAACCACCACCCCAATCAAGACATAAACCATTTCTATCACTACAGAAAGTTCTCTCATTCCCCCCTTAGATTAACCCAACCCCATTAACAGCCACTGTTCTAATGTCTATCATGATGGATTGCTTTTATAAGTTTTAGAACTTCATATAAACAGAGTTATACATTATTTACTCTTTTATAGCAGGCTTTTCCCACAAAATATGTTTCTGAGATTCATCCATGTAATTGTGTATGTTAGTACTTCATTCCTTTTTATTGCTGAGTTCATCATTTTTTATTTCATTGTAGAGATGAACACAGTTTATTTTCCTGTTGATAGATTTTGGGTTGTATCTATTACCTGTGTTTTTAAACTGTGTTGAGGCACCTCAGAGTGACTGTAGGGATCTAGTTAGTACTAGCTGCCAAAGTAGAGTTCAAAACCACTGTTTTAGACCTTGCTAGAAAAGAGTTGTTTTGTTTTCTAGGGGCTGGGATTCCCTTGATTTACTTGTCCTTGGTGAAGTACTCATGTCAAGGGAGAGGCAACCAAGGTTAAGGCAGAAACCTGTAAACGCTGCCTGATGACCGACTGCCAAATAAAATAGACCTGTCCAGATATACCATTTCAGCTCACCCTGGTGAGTAACTCTGCTCCTGGAACAGTGGCACTTCTGTAATTAACAAAGTTTGCAGAATGAATTGGATTCTGGCCGTATGCCACGTTCCAAAATAATGAACCAACTGAAGGCTAAGATGGAAACCTCAGCTTCCGAAGAAGTTTAGGTCAGACATGTAAATACAAGGGGATAAAACAAAATGTAACTCTCAAATGTCTCCAGTTTATCATCCTGCTAGTTGACTATGGGTAATGTCTTTCACAGGAGGAAGGGAAGAGGGTAGGGGGAGTGACAAGGCTAGGGTTCTCAAGGTGGGCCCAGTGATTGGTTTGCTAAGTCCCAGCTGGCAGAGTTGGGCAAAACGGGAGGTGTGGCCATTCATAGAGTTGGAATTTCAAAGTGAATCCTCCTTTCCAGCTCTCTCTTCTTCTCCACCCCAAAATATTGGAGCAAGAGGAAATGTAAGACTGGGTCCACCAATGCAGCTCCTCTGAAAAATATCCACAGTGAGTTACCTACATTCTCCCATGAGCCACAGTCCCACTTTTCTTTTTATATCCTCACCTAGTTTCATAGGAAGTTCTATGCCTTCTGCTTTTGGCCACCAGCAAACTCAGAGATACATTTGCAACCCAAATATCTCAGATGTATAAGATCTTGTCATCTGGACAATCTATTCTGATTGATCTTTTCCCTCATCCTAATTGTATTCTGTATTTATATTTCACTGATACACTGTGTACTTTCTTTAAGCCACATGTAATCCTTTGCGGAATGAGGTGGGGTATGAATAAATGCATAAGTCATGAAACCTGACCTCAGAGCCAAATTAAAACAGCCCACATCTCCTTTGTACCCCCACCCAGCAGGGGTGGCTGACACAATGGCTCCTTCTTCCTGCAGAAAGAATAGACAAACAGGAGCCTCTGGAGGCGTTGCTACCCAACCTTCTCACCAGTACTCAATTTTCACTCATATGTTCATTCAATAAGAATCTATTGAGCACCTAATGTATGTCAGGTGCTGGGAGAAATAAGCAATGTCGCCACTCTTCTGGAATCTATGTTGTAGTTGGGGCAACAGAAGCAAATGAGCAAAAAAATAAATCACGTGGTTTCATATAAGTGCCATAAAGAAAAATAAATGCGTTTAAGGTGACTTATTGTTTTAGCTAGGATGGTCAGTGGAGGCCTCTGGGCGAGGCAGGTATTTGAACAAAGACATGAATAAAGGAAAGGAGTTGAGCCAGAAGATGTTCTGGGGGAAGGGTTTTCCAGACAGAGGGAACAGCCATGCAAAGGCCTTGTGTGGAGGAGGAGCTTGATCCATTCTGGGAACTGTAGAAAAGTTCAGGGCACACCTGGAGCACGGTAGGAAAGGGAAACAGCTGTGAGCTAAGTCATGTCGGGCCTGATGTGCTACGGTAAAGAGTAGGGAATTTGTTTTGAGTATAATAGGAAGCTGATGAAACCTTTTGAGCTAGAAAGTGGAGGTGAACTGGTTTACAATTTTAAAAGATCTTCTGGCTACTGCATGCTGAGTAGACTGAAGTGGAGCTGGGTGGAAGCAGGAGGATCAGTCAGGAGGTTCCTGTAGTGGTGGGCGGTGGGTTGGACCAGAATGTTAATGGAGGAAATAGAGAGGGAGGTCAGATTTTACTAAAGAAGAAAATGCCATTAAATAAACTGTGGCATGCAATCGATTGCAAAGTGCACTCTGAATTTATAGCTGTTGACATTGGTGTCTTACAATCGATGAATTATGGTATTCGGAAAGTAGAACCCCAAAGCCCTGCTAACGGATTGGGTATAGTAGAGGAAGAAGGGGGAAAAGGAACCAAAGATGATTCCTAGGTGTTTGGCCTGAGCAAATGGGTGAATGACAGGGCTATTGACTAAGGAGGGGAAGATGAGAGAGAGCACTGGATAAGTGGGAAAGATTGGTAGGAGGAGGTGAAGATTTTTTTCAACTGTGTTCTGTTTAAACTATTAGCCAGCCAGGAGGAATGCAAAGCAGGCTTAGCAAACTTAACCTGGGCATATGAGTCTGGAGCTTAGGGGAGTTAAGGGCCAGATCTATAAATTTGAGGATCCTCAACATTGAAAATGGCATTGATAGCCATGAAACGGTACAATAGCTCTTTTTCTCTGTTCTGGAATCCCACCCAGAGGCCCTCTCAGCCACCTCCATGTTGCAGAAAGCAGAGGGCAAGAGCAGAAAGATGTTATGTCATGTTGTATCCTATTGTTTTTCAGAGACCCTTCTGTGTGCCTGTTTTACCTGGATTTCCTCCAAAAAACAAAACCCAAGACATGGGCCTTTATGGAAATAGTTGATTTGGGGAAGTGAACCCACAAAGCCAGAGCAGAGGAAGTTGGATGTTGAAACAAGTAAGGAGGAAAAACCAATCCAAGGGCACCTGGTGGAGCTGGTCGCCACTGTGGGCAGCTTATGTCCACGGGGACCTTCTGAGTCCTCGTGTAGAATATAGCTTAGAACTTTGCACCTGAGGCTCAGGAAAGGAGATACTACTATATATCCACCCTGCCCCACACCCCATTGGTCAGCGGTTGCCCTTGAGTGTAAACCCCCTCAAGCCCCCAGGTCTGCACATGCCCCAGCAAGGCTAGGCAATCTCTCACTGCCTTCCCACTTAGCAGGCTCAAGAAGTACCAGAGTAGAAAACAATGGATGCAGAAGCAGCTGAAGAGACATGCTGCCACAATACACTGGCACACAGCTGGTTGCAACAGCAGTCAGAGCTAAGATGAGCCAGAAAATATGAGATGGGATGTGAAAGATGTCTGCCAGGGTCCCCTTGAACCCTGCTGCAGTTTCAAGTTGATGTCTAAGGACATATGTCCATGAGAGCCTGGGGATACGTGGGATGCAGGTATGTAGTGTAAGTGAGACAATCATACAACTGGATTTTAGCATTTTGTCTGCCTACATTTCTGGAGGCAGGAGGCTTTTCAGAACTACTTCTTACTGTGAAACAGGATTAAAATGCTCCATTCCAACTGGGTCTCCTTCCCACTCCTGATACAGAGAACTTTTCTCCCAGGATGAAGCTCCCCTAGAGTTGGATAGAATACCAGGTTCTGTTCATCTGTGTTGGTGACTTGGGGGGAGACGTGTGCTATTGTTTCTGGCCTAGGCGCCTTTGGTCCCTCACCCAAAAGACACTTGAATTAGAAGTGATTTCATTGGTCCAGATCAAGGTCATATTGCTCAGGAAGGGACAGCATCAGCCCTGGCTTGGCTCTGCACCAGGATCTGCTGCAGTCAAGGTAGGCCAGCAGGCACCTCCAGGATGCCCTGGGAGCTCCAAATGAGCTCAGCCCTGGAGTGCAAGGTCATGCATGTACCAGGGAGATAGAATTGCTGGGTTTGCTCTGATCTGGTCTTAAGGGGCTCTTACAGTATTCACACAACCATCACTACCCTCATCACCACTAATAACGATACTACCACCATCACTACTACTTTGTGATGTACCAGAAGCTTCCATGATAATTACACTGTTTAGGGGAGAAAGAAATCAACTTCTATCTGGTTTAAGCCTCTATGATTCTGGGTCTTCATTGAAACAGCTGAACCAATACCTGTAATGAGACAGGAGGCAAAGTCAATGTGGAAAACAGGCTTGTCAGCAAGCAGCACAGCCCCCGGTCCCTAGCCCTGAAGCTGATGTCTGCAGCTTTGACACACCAATGGGTTGATTCTATCTCTGTGTGTGGCTGGAGCTTTCTGAAGACTCGTGTACCAGGCTGCACAAACCAGACTCACAGGCTGGAGATAAGGAGGGGCCCAGCTCCTAGGCACCAAGGTAGTGATGTTTTTATTTATGTAGAACCATAAATGCTTCCATAGTTTTTATGAGTGCACAGCGAGACATTATCAAACCAAAGCAAGTCTTCCGAAGCAAAGAGCTGACACTCCAAAAAGATGCCTTGTCTCGCTAAAAAGGGTGTGTGCATGTTTGGAGAGGGTAAGATCACAGGAGAAACTACTAGATAGGCCATCTAATCTGATCTGAAGACTGGGAAAGAGAAAAAGAGTGAGGAAGCCAAACTGAGTTGAAAGGGTTGAGCATGGTGGTTTGGGAGGTGCAAAGAAGGGTTCAAAGTGGTTTTCAAATCATTTTTTTCGTTGAAAAATTAACATAATAGTGAAAGAATTTTTAAGCACCTGTGATTTCACAAATCTTTAACAACTTAAAACAAATCTTTTATATATCCATCCCCTCTAGTCTTTGTTTTGCTAATTATCAGCTTATCTACAAAGTTATTCAAAATTTTTTACTTCTAATTATACTTCCGTATATTTCTACATCCCATTGCAGTTGTCGGGAAAATGACCTACCTCAGGAACCTCAGTTTCCTTATCTTTAAAACGGGGCTAAATGCCTAGAGAAGTCATTAGAAGGATTAGTTGAAGTACAGAGGGTCAAACACTTAGCAGAGTGTCTACCATATAGTCAGTGTGACCCAGAGACATCCCTTCTCCTCAAAGTTAGATAGTTTCCCCAGAACTCCAATTCAAAACCCCTGAGAGTTCAAAACCTCTTCTACAATCCTGTGAATTCCTAACAGTGAATTTATTCAAGCTTCTCTCTGCCTTCACACTCACATCATACTTCCTTCTCATCTGCTCACATCAAACCATTAAAAGGGTAACTTAAATTAAGTCTTGGTTACATAAATCAATTATGGTATATTCATTTGATGGAATACTAGATGGCAATTAAAAAAAAAACCCACTGCTACACCTAAACTCAAAAAGGAGTCTAGAATCACAAACATCACACTTATGGATAATGAGTTACTGCTTAGCAAATGATGCTCCTAAGATGCTCTGCCCCTTTTCTCCAAGTTACAATATAAAAATTCTCAGGAGAGATTCAGATTGGCCCTTCATGAGTTATGTGTTCATCTCCTAGAAGAATCACTAAGGCCAGTATGGTGAACTCACGTAAGGGGCAGCTTCCATTTGGACCACATAGTTCCTGAGGAAAAGGGAGATGCCCTCCCCACCCCACCCACCCCCAAAAAAAGAAACAGGGCATTTCTTTTCCCAATGGGAAAGGAGGTGTTGAACAGACCAAACAAATAATCTCTATGGAAGGAGGAACATGAGTGTGTGTGCACACACAGGAAAGCAGGCTCTGTCTTAGCTTTGGTTGGTTCCCCTAGAAAGAGACTCTGACCCAAAGATTCAAGTGCAAACAGTTTCTTTGGGGAGAGGGGAAGGGTGATCCCAGGCAACACAAGTACAGAAGTGGGAAAGAAAAAGCGTCCATGAAGGGGATATTTTCAAGCTAATTTTGCAGGGTAACTGGAGTGGAATCCCACTACACAACTCTGGAGCCTAGCAGGATAGTCACCTCAGATTGATCCCACCTGAGTGGCTATTTCTACACCAACTGCCATTAATCACTGGTTCTGCGGCTTGAGGGGGCAGGGGTGTTAACTCTCTGGAATTCCTGGCCTCTCATTAGACAGATGAGCAGGCTCCAGGTGCCAGAGAAAGGCCTGGGGCAGCTACAAGTCTAGTTGGTGTTCACACCATGGTAAGGCCCAGGGAAACATTGTTGGGTGTGTCTCCTTCACACATGCTTACATTTCAGGCAGAGAGACAACTGTGGGTGGCCCTGTATCTTCATATATAATATCAGGGGAACAAGGAACTTGTGTCCCTCTCAGGGGTCATGGGGCTGAGGCCCAGGTCATAGTGGCTATGGGGGGGTTGGGCAAAAGGGAGAGTTTTACCTGAAAATTTGTTGATTCCACTCGGCAGCCCACCTATCATACAGGGGAGGTCCAGCAGCCAGTCTCCAGATACAGGCTTGGTGCCCCTTAGCAAGTGGATAACCCCAAAGGGGAGGCTCCATTTTCTTCTATTTTCTCTGAATTGCTGATGGTTACTGTATTTCCTCGATTCGAATCGTTGCCAATTTTCCCACCACTGAGAATCACTGTTGCTTCTACCATCACAACCTGAGATCCACTTAGACTTTCTGCTTCACATTTCTTAAACCATAATGATGGTGTGACGTCAGACCTCAAATCTCTGAGAGTGCCATACTGTGGTTCAGATTCTCAGGGGAGGTTGTTTTCTTCCACCTACTGCCCAGGTTGAGGCATTCAGGTTTCCTTGCTATTGCTTATCTTTCTGCAAGGTGTGTTCATTTCTTGTTTACCCTTCTACTGGGAGGGGAGCCCTTGGGTGTCCCACTCTGCTTAGAGGTACATATATTAATGATGGGTCTTACAATCAGGTGAAGTTAGTCCTTCATATCTGCAGGAGCTGAGGCCCCAGACTCAGCCAACCACAGATGTTACATTGTTGCTGACGTGTACTATGTGACATGTGCCTTTTCTTCTTGTTATTATTCAACACACAATACAGTATAACAATTAATGACATCACATTTACATTGTGTTAGGTCTTATAAGTAAATGAGAGATGATTTAAAGTATATGGGAGGAGATGCATAGGTTATATATAAATACTACCCCACACTATATAAGGGATTTGAGCATCCTCAGATTTTGGGGTCCATGGGGGATCCTGAAACCAATCCCTCACAGATACCAGAGGATGACTGCACCTTAGATCAGACAAAATGTGGTACCTCCCTAAATAGAGACTAATTGTGTTTCCCCTATTAAAAGCCTTACTGACTCACTTTTGCCTGGAGTTTAAAGTCCAATGTGAATATAGGGCTCATTCTCATCTCCAGACACTCTCCCCCAACTCCACAGAAACCTTGACTCTGCTGACACCAGATCACAGCGAATCCCCAACAAACTACAGTCGCCTCTGAGTGAAGGCAGTTCAGAGAGGAATGTAGAATGCTATGCTGACTTTTACAGAAGTCAGCAGGCTGGACCTGCATTCTGAGCTTCCCACTTCAAGTTATGGCTTATATCTTATTTTTCAACGAGAAAAGTACTAAATTTTCAGGTTTTATCTTACAAAGATAGAACAATTTTGGAGAAAGGAAGCATTTAAGACTAATTAGTTTTGGGAAATAAAGAAAGAGAACATGTTTACAGAAATCAAAGTTATTTCATAGATGTATCAGTATTAATCAATATGCAGATATTTCAAAACCATATTTAAATGGTTTCTAAATGTGGAATAGATAGAATTGATTTCAGCAAAAAAAAGTACATGCTACTTAATTTGATACAGAAGGGCTCATGCATTTTATATTTCTCATATAATTAACTTCATATTGAAGATTTTCCCAACACTATCTCCCACTTCCTCCAGGGCTGATATGAGCCTCATAAATCACAAGATTTAAAAAATTAAATATCAAATCTCTAATAAATAGAAAGTAAATAATTAAATTTAGTGCTAATCTAATGGAATCATAGAGAGAATATATTTGGAAACCTGTTATTTTACAAAAAGCTCTACACACCTCTGGGTCTGTGTGAATTTCATGTCCCTTCCATCTGGGCTGGGCAGGACTTTTGTGCCTGAGCAGATGTTCCTCCTTCCAGGAAGCCTGCTTTAGAACTCGGTTCTACGAATCCTCTTATCTGGGTTCCCCAGTGTACCAGCATAATTCTTCTCAATCATGTTACAGTTAGTTGTGTGTGTGCTGGCCTCTTGGTAGGTTATTGGAATGCCATTTGGTGTGGTGGAAAATACGAGTTTTAGAGGGAAAAAAATTGCATTGCACGCCCCCACTACTCTATTATCTCTCTGAGACTCAAATTTCTCATCTATAAAATGAGGATAACACAGAGGAGTTAAAGCAGATAAAATATGTGCCTGCATTTGGCACAAAGAAAGGCATTCTTGATATTACTGATAGTGAGGGGAATAAACAAAAACCATAACTATTATTTTTAAAACTAGCAGCTGTTTGAATAAATGCCCTCAGCAGAATGAGAGAATTTCCCTTAGAGAAAGAATTGCCTTTTTGTCTAAGATAATCCCTGGATTTATTTCCCCTCACATGGTTGTGAAAGTTGAGGATCCCCAGGACATGAGTTAGAAGGGAAAAAATGAGTTTAAATTATAAAATAGTAATAATAATAATCAAGAGTTAAAGCCATCTGTTCTTTTTTCTCTTCTACCTGTCTCTTCCCTTTCCCTCCTGAACCATTGGTCCTAAAGCCACAAGGAGGGGCAAGACAAGGTAGGTGTCCACAGTAGGGGTCTGCAGTGGCCTGGAGGAGCTTGCTCACGCCTCAGTGGGGTAGGAAGGACATCACATAGAGGGACAGCCTAACGTGTGGTGCCTGTGGGTGGTGAAGAAAGCATTGGGTGGGGAAGAGTTGGAAGGCCCATTACATATAGAGTACTAATGAAAGAAGAGGTTTAGGCTATAATAAAGAACAGAAAAGCATTTCTTTGTGCAAAACTGATTGTAATTCAGGAGGCACAGATTCTGGTAGCAAACTAAATTGTGCTCTGAAGGGAGCAAATAAAGGCAGGATTTATAAAAGCAAAAAACACAAGTGCAATTCCCCTATGTCCTCCATGCAAATGAAGAATGCTGGCTAGAGTAACGGGATAATTAGCTGTGATATGCAAACGAGGATGGTGAAAACTACAAGGAAGAAGTAAAGTTCATATATATCCTTGTAGGAGTTGTTGTTCCAGGATGGCTTAGCCTTGAGTGGAGCTTAGCAACAGGCTAGCAACTTAATAGTGTGGGAACTGAGGCATGAGATGTTCTTAGGGCAGTGACCAGATTTTAACATTGGTAAAGCGGGACACCATTGACCGGGGGTGGGGGGTGGGGGGTGGGGGTGGGGG
>PVKE010019257.1:0-28656 GCA_004027555.1 Craseonycteris thonglongyai | reverse complement strand
AAAAAAAAAAAAAAAAAAAAAAAAAAAAAAAAAAGAAAAGAAGCTCCAATGCACTTCCCAAAGACAAACTAGCACCGAAAACAGGTCATGGTCACTGTTTGGTGGTCTGCTGCTGGTCTGATCCACTAGTTTTCTGAATCCTGGCGAAACCATTCCATCTGAGAAGTATGCTCAGCAAATTGATGAGATGCACTAAAAACTGTAACACCTGCAGTCAGCATTGGTCAACAGAAAGGACCCAATTTTTCTCCATGACAACGCCTGACGGCATGTTGCACAACCAACACTTCAAGAGTTGAACGAGTTGAGCTACAAAGTTTTGCCTCATCTGCCATATTCACCTGACCTCTCACCAACCAACCACTTCTTCAAGCATCTCGATCATTTTTTTACAGGGAAAACACTTCCACAACCAGCAGGATACAGAAAATGCTTTCCAAGAGTTTGTCATATCCTGAAGCATGGATTTTTACACTACAGGAATAAACAAACTTATTTCTCGTTGGCAAAAGTGTGTTGATTGTAATGGTTCCTATTTTGATTAATAAAAATATGTTTGAGCCTTGTTATAATGATTACAATTCAGGGTCTAAAACCACAATTCCTTTTGCACTGACCT
Source organism: Craseonycteris thonglongyai (assembly GCA_004027555.1). Lineage (NCBI taxonomy): Eukaryota > Metazoa > Chordata > Mammalia > Chiroptera > Craseonycteridae > Craseonycteris > Craseonycteris thonglongyai. The sequence goes on along the minus strand of PVKE010019257.1, from coordinate 28,037 downwards.
AGAAAGTCTGCTCCCTGTGTCTGGGTAGCTGAGATTTCAATCCCAAGGTAATCTTACATAAACACACTCAGAAAAGGGGAATCACAAATCACTGATTGTCAAGCAAAGTTCAACAAAGTACAAGAAGCAGAATATTTTAAATGAGGACCACACCTGAGGAGCCATCCCACTGGGGACTGGGAACAAATACAAAGATCCAGTCCTAGCTCCTGGAGATTTCTTATGAGAAGATGGAGGCAGCATGGACTAAGAACTATCATTTCTGAGGGTGTATTAATATGAGATGCTCAGCTCCCTTGTTATTCAAGCTGTGGTCCGTGGGCCTATTGGATCTGCCTCATCTGGGAGCTTGTTAAAAATGTAGAATCACAGACTCTCCTACTTCAGACCACAGTCCCTTTCTATAAGAATTCAGGTGATTTTTAAGCACTTAAAAGATTAGTTGTGAAGCCAAGCTTCCGATCATGTAAGTTCTACCAGTTGTTACTTTTACTTCAGACAGAGAAATAAAAACTCTAATAACTGTTCAAAATTGCCCTGATAGTCAGCTATAGGGATGCAATTCCAATGGAAATCATTCAAATTCCTCTAAAAATAAAAATAATATTTTTGTTTTTCTTTGCGGGGTATTTATATATATTACATAATTTTATGTTTTTCAGTAAACTGAAACAAGCAACAGAAGATTTTTGAGATTTATTTAATTTGTTCTCGTTTACTTTTCTCATTTACATTGAGTTGCTTCATAAAGTGTTGATGGATTTAAAAGTTTATTTGTGGAGCACCTGTTCTGTGTCCAGTGCTTTACAGAATATACCCCTAGTCAGCTAGGGTGGCAGACAGACAGCTTGGAATCTGAAATCAAAGTGAGACTAACAATTTGGAACCAAAAAAGATTGCCTTCAAAAATCAGCAAAAATCTTTCAAACCATTTCCTGTTTACAGAGATGTGAGGGAAAAAATTGTAATTTTTCAAAGCAATCTCTGTCTAAAATTGGAGGAGGCGTTATTAAAGGGGGGGAAAAACCCCTAAGATAACTATCCTCACCCAAATGTTTCTTATCTCTCTTTTAGGCCAGAAATTTACTCGTTGATTTTCTCATGATTTTTGAGAGCTAAGCAAATGCATGTCCTCATTGTAGACTACCAGAAGAACAGCTATCAAATCAATCAACTCATCTTGCTGGAAATCCTGGTGCATATCAGAGAAGCTTGAGTTAATGGTGGTAAAAGAATTTGTTAATGGAGCTTGGAAAGAATCAGAACGTGCTGGTGTGTAGATTAACGATGGGTGTGGATACCTTGTTTCTCATCCCTTTATGAGATAAAGTCTAGAGACCCTCACCTTGAGTCTGAGATGACCTTAGCTGTTTGCTAGACAAGTAGCAAGTTATATTCTGGGGCTTCGACACTAGATTATAAGAACTGTTGTAGCTTCCAATGGGCCTTTGGAACTCTCTGAGAGCCTGGAGCTGCCAACTCAGAAGTTTGACTGCCTAATACTGCCTGCTGGAGAGGCCACATAGAGATGCTCAGGTTGACAGTTCCTGCTGAGCCCAGTCTTTTTTTACCCCCACCCTCACCCCACCCAAAGCTCCAGACACATGAGTGAAGGTATATTGGGCCCTATAGTCCGTCAGCTAGCTGAATACCAGTAAGTGAGCTTCGTCATGGCCACTCAGTTTCAAGCCCTAATCTACAAAGTTATGAAATGTCCTTATTTAGCTGTCGTTTTAAGCCAATTCGTTTGGGAACAGTTTTTTATGCAGCAGTAGGTAACTGGAACAGCTGGTATAACCAAATTTATTCATAAGGAAGTTTTTACTGTAGATCCAGTTTCATCATTATGTTCATAGCAAAAAATGAAATAAATTCGCTAAGGAATAGATTTACTTTGCAAACATGTCAGAATATTTCAGAAATGTGTGAATTGATTATGTGGTAAACAACTAGTCAGGAATTGAAGCTTTTGTTCCTTGCCAAATATGCATTGAAAGTAAGAGATTATGTCTCTCCTACCCCAAAATGGAGCAAAGCAAGATTCGATGTTAGAAGCTACTAGTCTATGCAGATGGTTTAAAGGCCCCCTGCACTCCTTATATGCAAAGAGCACCTTGAGTGTTCCAGAGCAATCACTGCAAAGATAACTGCAGATGAAATGAAGCAGAAACTTGGATTTGTCTTCATGTACCGCTTTCCACATAGCAAAATGTTTCCCATTTGTCTCTGCTTCTGTGACATTAGATTGATCAGTTAACTAGCTTTAGCAGCAAAAGATCAACCAGCTGACAAATTGTTCCCCTTGACTTCAAAGCACACTGAGGCCTTAATTTTAGGTCTAATGATTTTAAATCACCCTTCTCGAAACAAAATGCATGGTGCGACTTAATCAAATCTCTAAGCAGTTTGTAAAACATGGTATGTTTGTATATGTTAGAGGCACTAGGGTAATAAATGAATGTGGAGTGGATGGGCGTCATAGCATCGTCTATATGTACCACATGTAGGATTCTATTGAATTAAACACATATCCCTGTTAATGAAGAGACCACATAAATGGATTCAGATAAATTAAGCTGACCTCATTAGTCTACCTTTCTGGGGGAAATGAGTTCCTCTTTGTAGACATGAGCAAAATAAGTTCTCAAGGGCTCATGTAACAAGACAAATAGGGACATTCTACCTGGTACAGGTAAAGCAACCAAAGATTTCAATGTGACCCATCCACCAATTTTGGTTCATGTTCACAGAATTCTGTATTAATAATCATAATAATATGATTTGTTTGTAGTGAACTATTAATAGTAATGTTATTGTGGTTATAATAATTATTAACATCAACAATTACAACTTGTATTTAAGTCAGATTTCTTAAAATAATAGGGAACACACAACTTTAAGAATCTAATAAAAGTTAGAGACTTTTTTTCTGAAGAAAAGAATGCTTACATGAAGAAAAGAGCTCACACTATCAAAGGATTTATGCATGCCTGATATTCATCTAAGGATCCCTGACACCCCTCTCAGGAGGGTTTTGGTTTCTAGGTTAAGAATCTCAGTGTGAGTGAATGAACTGAGTCTTTAATACACATCTATTTCATTAATTAACTCAACAAGTTTACGTGTTGGATCTTACTATCCTCATTTTAGTGTTGGGAAAACTGAATATCCAGGGGTACACAAAATGGAGTTGAGTTTGAATGTCATGTTTGTCTGCCGTCAAAGCCTTTGGTCTGTGGAATAATATCAAATAATTTGAGGCAGCCAGCTTTCTTTGAATAACTGCTTTATAGTAATTCTAACCCTTCCTAAAGTTAAGACTGAGAAAAGGACAGAGATGGGTAACGCAGCTTCTTCTAATTCCAGGATACTCGAGAACTGCTACATGTTTCAATCAATGAAATATATATCTATATATCTACATATAATATATATGTAGATATGTGTTTTATATATATACATATATATATACACACAAACACATACACATTCCTAGCTTAATACATATATGTCATCAGTAGGCACTTGGTTGACCTACAAACTATCAATTTTTGTTTGCATTGACTGACTTGTTTCCTTTTTCTATAGATCTTATGTTTTTTATCTATATAAAAAGTGTTAAATACATCAAGCCCTGTGCAGTTGTAAAACTGCAAGAGTTTTGAAATATAAATTGGGGTACAGGGGTGGGGGCATGGAAGAAGAAGCAGAAAAGAGAGAGGAGCAGCAGGGTGGGAAAGGAGAGAGAAAGAGGAAAACTCAGGAAAGAGAGTGAGATAATATCCCAGGTTCCGGCTGTGTTCTTTCATTCAGACAAAATCCTAGTCCAAGGCATTTTTAGCATAATTGCAAGTGTCTGGCCTTCACTGAGAAGACTATGTTCCCTCTGAACAAGAGAAAATATAGTTCGTCTTTTAAAAAAATGCCTACTATCTGAACTGGGGTAAACATACTTGGTCCTTTATTTTTATTTGCATATATAAGCCTATACGTTAATGAGTCTCATGATGAATCAACTCTCTCCACTCTGGACTTTGAGAGAGTGATATGATGTGGATCTTTTTGGTTATTTAGAGTATATTTGCTTTGATAAGCTCTCTCCTAAAATAAGTTTTTGTTATTACTTTTGGTAACAATTATAGATCTTCATGGAAAATATTAACATGCTTCAGAATGGACATCAATTAAATAAGAAAAATCACTCTATGAATGTTATATTACTTCCATTTTCTAGAGTACCAATCACTATTAACAGTATCTTGCATATATAAGTCCACTGGTCTGTCTTTCATCATTTACATATCTAAGCATAAACAATGGTTTATTATAATTATAAATAAGCATATTCTGCAACACTTAAAATTATATACTTAAAACAACTTCTCATAATTACATATAAATACCAGCTTCATTGTTTTCACCACCTGAATATAATTTCTTTATATATATTACCACCATTTATTTGATCTACTATTGATGAATACTTCAAAAGATATTTTCTAGAAATTTACTATTAGAACAAATATTTCAATAAACATTTTTTAATAATTATTTTTGTGCACTTAAGTAAATGAATGTATGTACAGATATCTAGAAGTGGCTGGGTAAAAGAATATGCATTTTGAAATGTTGACAGAAGTTGCTAAAATTACCTTGTAAAATGGTTGCACTGATTTTCATTTCATCTAACCACATAGAGAAGTGTACATTTCCCAACTTGGTCAAAATACAGCACTGTGAAACATTTTTGTACATAGCCAATAATATTAGCAAATTATGGCATCTTAATGATTTCTAGTATTTTTCACTTACATTGTTAATGTGTCACCCATTTTCCTCACCTCTAAATAACTGTCAAATAACTCTGTTTCTATTTTCAAATCATTGTTTTAGGACAATGCATTACTTCTGGGTCACCAGTTATATTTGCTGATTGTAATTTACACAGGAAGAATTACCCTTTCGGATTTTACAATTTCCATATGACTCTCTCTCGTCTCCTATTTGTTTATGCTGTTGCTTGCTAATATGTTCATTTATATTCCATCCATTTACAAGGCTGATTTGAAGTGGCATATGATAAACTAGCTTGCATAAAGAAAAATAGCATTGAAATGAAAGAAAAAATATCCTTAAAAAATTAATATTGTGATATTAGTAGTAAATCTACTTCTGGGTTTCCTAGCTATTAAAGCTATTTAGCTGTAAGCTAAAAGAGCAGTCAATGTTTTGTATAGCCCACAGAAAAAGAAAACATATCAGTTCATAGGGATATAAACCTTTTTTTCTGATGCTTTATTATTTAATGACTATTTCAGGTAGACATTAATAATAAGAGCATACTTTATCCTCAAAAATTGTTGGCCACATAAAGCGGAGATTTTCTTTATAGGACTGCTTCAAAAAAAGAGAGAAATCTGACCTGAAAATACCATTCATAAAAACCATTTCTTGAAATACAGAAGATGCACAGGCTCATTGCTATGGTTGGATTAAATTTTAGGTCTGAAGAGAAATATAAATGAAATATGTTTAATTGTCTAAGCAAAGAAATGTGATGACAATTATGATAACTATTATCATGATTTCTTCTTACACACATCGTAGCTGCCCTTTATGCTACTTGCATCCAGAATCCATTTCTTTCTTCACAATAACACAAAACTTCAGGTAAACCAAATGAAAAAAATTGGGGCACATAAATAAGATTTCCCAGCATTAATTCAGTCCAATCCCATCTACCAACTGGACAGCATTATAACACTAATTCATTAGTCCCTTTGGACATGAGACAGATCTCATGCTCCCTAGTTGCGTGTGTCTTAGTGCTCTCTGATGAATGTCCTGATCCTTTTTTTCCCCCTTAACGTATTTATTTTCTGATACTTTTCCATATGCTAGTTGAAAAAAATGTTGACTTAAGACTCAATGGCAACTGTACCCAAAAGAAAAACTGGGGGAGAAAGCCCAAATAAATTGAATTCAACCATTTGATTAAATAACAGTTTTAAAGCTACATAAATCTGTATCCATTGTAGCCATTAGATAGAGTACAAACCCGTCCCTTTTATTTATTACAGCCGCCCCATAGCACGTCTAAGCATCCTGAACTACCTGTTTTCTGAAAACACATGACATTCCTTGTCTTCTGGATGTTTCTCCTGCTAGAGTTTCCATTGCATGAATTACTATTGCCTAAAGCCCTCCTATAATCAAGCAACTCTATATTTTTTATAGTATGCATCACACCTTGTAAAACTCTATTGACTTCATCTATCTCTTGCAATAGACTAATATGCATGTATGTGTATGCGTTTAGTATCAGATCCTGTAAGCCTAATAAGGACTAAGTAAATATTTAACAAATTAACATTTTGTAAGCAAATAAATAATAAAACCTTTTCAGTCACTCATGAGACATTTATTCCTAACTGCTTTGTGCCTGGCAATGGTGAGAGTGCTACAGATGCCGTAAGAGCTGCACATGATCCATGACTCAAAAAGCCCGCAGTGCAGTGGGGAAGAAGCAATGCTAGACAAGAGATATGCTCAGGCCTCTGAAATTACTTAGGAGGGAACACCTGTGTGTATGTGTGTTCAGGGAGGGCTTCATAGAGGAAATGACATGGAAGGATGAATAGGAATTGGATGGTTGAACACAGATAGAGGTTTACATGGACAGAAGTAGTAATGTAGCACTCACAAGGAGGTTTCAAGTCTATAGTAGGAGAAACATATACTCATGGATTTTCACATACAAAAAAGAGATAAATAAATACACATAAGCCATTAGTGGTAGATTCAGATGTTACGATTCCTAGGGGTGCTTACATACACACAGGAAACACAAGAGGACAATCTGAAATAGAAATATACCACACATAAGGATAAAGTGTATAATATTTAGCAACCAAAGGCCATTGAAGTAACTCAATCTAAATTTGAACAAATAACTTAAAAATGAGTGAGCAGAGAGCCTCTTGGAAAGGTAGCCAAGGGTTAACTATATTTGAGAGCCTCTGGATTATATAAAATTAAACAAATTTCTCACTGGAAACGGAAGTACTTTCAAAATCTATCTACTTCTCCTCACCCCAGCTATGGTGCAGTTGGCCCAAATCCCAGTTACGTCACATCTGGAAGACGACTGGTGACTTTGGAACTCCTCTCCTGCCTCCCTGCAATGTGTGAGCCACTTGCAGTAATCCTTCTAGAATGCTCACCAGAATATGGAACGCATCTCCTCAGAGCCCTCCATCTGGTTCCTGTCTTACACAGAATACATTTCGACAGTCCTTGTGCTGGCCTCTAAGACTGGAGCTAGATAATTTGGCCTCATGCTACCTCGCGGGTCTCCTCTCCTACCTCTCTTCCCATGGAGCTCCAGCCACACAGCCTTCATTCCTTCTTAGATCTGCTAGCCACACTCCCACTCAAGGCCGCTGCACTGTCCCTCGTAACATCCACAGAGTGCCCCACTCCTCGTTTAGGACTTGGTTAAATGTCGCTTTTGTAGGGATGTTTTCTCTGACTGCCCTTTATGGCATTGCTTCCCACTGCTGTCCCTCCCTACTTGGTTTATCTTTATAGCACTTAACTACTCTGTTTTTTACCCAATGAAATTGAAAGCTCCATGAGAACAGGGCATATTTCATATATAATGACTATCTTTCCTGTGCTTAGAACAGTGCCTATCTATCAATCTATCTGTCTGTCTGTCTGTCTGTCTGTCATCATCTATCATCTATTATCATATTGGTTTTATTCTTCTGGAAAATGTAGACTAATACAGAAAAAAGCTAAGCAAAGGAGAAAATATATCACAAAGTAATACAGACAATGGGTTGAAGCTACAGCTCTAAGTAATGATTTTATTTAGATCTGTCGCTAGTGAGAAGTTGAAAATTTCCATAGAAACTCTGGAGCCCTTGTTTCTCGTCAGAAGTAACTTCTGCGGGCTGTGGTTTCAGTAATGTGCTCTGGGTTCATGGTCAAAGGAGGAAGACTGATGGGAGAGGAGGGTCTAGGGAGTGGGAAGAAAGGGGAAGAAGGGGAGGAGAATAATGAGGGAGAAAGAAAGGGGGCAAGGGAGGGAAGACCCAACAAGTGCCAAAGGGTTTTCTCACTTTTCTCCTGGACGACTTAGGAGCACGCTTTATAACAAAAACTGGCTATTCTCAAGATTCTGTATTTTCTCCCCATTGGGAGACTCAAATAAAACTCTAGGTTTGGGAGAGGGGTTTTGCCACTTAGTTTCCACGGAAACACCTCTAATTCCATAGTGGCACCTCTATCATATCTTAATCAGTATGTCATTAATAAGATAATTTGATGCTGAATTATAAATATGAGCAATGAGGAGAAAGCAAGGCTTGGTGGTGGGAAAGATGTGGGGAAGTTACTGAACTCAGAGGATAGCGGGGGCCAGATGGGCCTGAGTGGATTAATGTGACAATCCTATTGATTTGTGAGCACGATGCCCAGAGCACAGGCATAAAATTGCAACAGATCAGGGTTTGGATCTGGGCTCCACCCCATAGCATGGTGACCCTGGGGAGTTCTGAATACTCTCTGGGCCACATGTTTTATTTAAGTTTTGAGATGAGGATAACCATGCCCACCATTTACAATGTGCCATGACTACTAAATGGCCTAAGAACATGAAAGGCCCAGCATGGGAACCCAGCATATTTGGTATTCAATAAATGTTCATTCCTCCTTTCTTTCCTGAGAGCAATTGTGCTTTTCTACTTGTTCAAGTATTAATTTATTCAACAAATATTTACTGACCAACTTTAGGATGTCTGGCACAGTGCTAAGGACTGAGGATAAAGTAATGAGAGTGAAAAAAGGAGAAAGTCTAGTTTTTTAAGACACAATTATTATTATTATTGTTGTTGTTGTTGTTGTTATTGTTGGAGGCACAGAAAGCTTATCCAACCTGTGGCCCAACACAAATTCGTGAACTTTCTTAAAACATCATGAGATTTTTTTGAGGTTTTTTTAATTTCATTTCATTTTTTTTTTTTTTTAGCTCATTAGCTTTGGTTAGTATTAATGTATTGTAAGTGTGGCCCAACACAATTCTTCTTCCAATGTGGTCCAGAGAAGCCAAAAGTTTGGACACCCCTGGAATACAATTTCCATTTCTGGAATCAGCAAGCCTTTTGATGCCCTGGGATGACAAGACAGTCATTTCACTCTGATGACAAGATCTGGCTTCATACCATCATGATGCTGTTTCTTTCATCTAAAATACCTTTTCCAGCCTTGTTGTCTCTAAAAGTTCTCCAGAGTTCTCTTGAGGCCCATCATGTGCACCACTGCTTAGCATTGTGATTTTTAGCATAGAACTAAAAAAGATGGTCTTTGCTTCCAGAGGCTTCTACTCTATAAAGAATGTAACAAAGTATACAGTTCACTGAATGTACCAAACAAAACCCGTAACACCACCAACCCAGAGGCAGACAGAAAACATGACAACAAACCAGAAACTCTCCGCCTCTCCCCCCCAGCCTCTGTCTCCCTCAAGGGTAACTGCTGCTTGTACTTGGAGGAACATGGATTAGTTTTGCCTATGTATGTACTTATATCAGTTATATCATAAGTCTATGCTTGTTGGTCTGGTTGCTTTTTCTCAGTATGTTTGAGAAACTCATCCCTACCTTTTTTGTTTAGTTGGGGGATCCAATCTTGTTGCTGTATAATATTTCATTGCTTTGGATGTATTATAACTTCATAGTTACCCTATTGCTGGGCATTTGGGTAGTTTCCAGTCCTGCCCAGATTAAGATTCTGATTCAGTCTTGGGGGTCAGGTGAGATACTGCACTTCTATTCAGCTTCCAGGTGATGCTGCCCCTGCTGGGCCATGGATCCCCATTTGAACAGACGGGCTCTAGAGCAGGTTTCGCCACCTGGGCACTATTGACATTTTGGCTCAGATAATTATTGTTGTGAAGGGCTGTCCTATGCATTGTAAGAAGTTTACCAGCATCCCTGGACTGCCCACTAGTTGCTAAATTGCATATCCCAAGATGTCACAATCAAAAGTGTTCCCAGACATTGCCAAGGGTCCCCTGACGTGAAAATCAATCTTGGTTGAGAATCACTTGTCTAAACCTTGGCGACCCAGCTCCAAATGGCTGAAGGACCCAGGAGCACACCCTGTGGGCCCAGATCACATTACTCAGGTTGGTTAGACTAAGTGTTATATTATACAAGATTGTGTCAAATTTCATTGCTATGACTGTAGCAGACTCCTTACTCAAAGAGCCAAATGAAGTCTTCCACGTGTGGCCTGGTGGAACTGCTTAGATATTCATTTATTTTCTCTGAGTAAGATGACAAAAAATGGCATCTGATCTGTGAGTACTTCTCCATTTGGGCCCTCAGTATAGTAGGTCCCTTTGAAAAGTGAAGTGGAGGAAGAGAGGTGAGGGAGAAAATAACCCTTCCTTCACAAAATGGACAGATACCCCCACCACCAATTAAAAAAAAAAATCTTTGAATGTTTATTCCAAAAATACAAAATGCCTCTCTCTTATATGTCTACCTAGACACATAATTACTTCAAGTTATTAGAGTATACGACTCCAGGAAGCAAATTTTAATATAGTTAGAAAAGTGCTCTGATTAAAAACAAACAAACAAATAAAAACAAAGCAAAACACAAAAGTAAAACAAACCACTGCTTTGTTTTACGGGCTGGGGATGACGTGCACATGAACATTTTTGCCTAGCTTTGATGTTATGCACCTTGTAAATCATCTCATGACAGATTCCATAGTCACTCTTTCTTCTCTCCATCCCTGTCATATCATAGCTGGCTCCTGGGTCATCCCACCCACATTTGGAAATTGGGTGCTGTGATGCACAGAGAAATAACAACCGACCTTCCTTGCCTCTTTGTATTTTAATTTTTCTGGAGATCAAAATTCAAGGAAGTTCTGAATGAGGTAGCACAATGAACATTTTACCAGCCACAATTATTATTATTAGATAGCATGTATCTTTTTTTCTTCTTCTTACAACTGTGCTTCTTGTTACATTTCTTTTACTTTTTTTTTTTAAAGAAAGAAACACTGTGCCAGATAGAATAGAAATAATCAGAATTCTGAATGCTAAATGGGATTCAAAATACCTATGAATAATCTTGGCTTAATAAGCTCTTTGCTTTGGCTTAGATAAGAGATCCCAGTCATAAAATAGTATGAGAAAATTGGTGTAAAGAAATTGTTCAAAATGTAAAGCCTGTATCTTTTGCATTTGCAAGACTTCAATTATCGTTAGCCTGGTAGTTTCCAAAGATACAATCTACTCTTGGAAGATGAAGTAAAAGTCTAAAGAAAGTCATTGCAATGAAAACAACTCTGAAGTTTCACATGCCAAACAGGCCAAGAACATCAACTGCTTTGACTTTTTCTATGTATTAATCAATCCAACCAAAATTGTTGAATACTCATTATGTGCCATTCACATACTCAAGAGGCAGAAACATTAAGACAATCTGTAAGAGCTTTACCTTTTGAAGTTGACAGCAAGACGTGTACCTAAATTATCATTATCATCATCATCATCATCATCATCACTACTATCATCACTTTAGTAATAGTGTACAGGGTCCGGCAGAAGTAACGATATAACATGATAACATGGACAGCAATTTGAACGTTTCATCTAAAATGTTATATAGTGTGCTTGAGTGTGATATTGTTATCTCACAGAATTACATGCTTATGATTTGTAATGAAAAATTTGGTAGAGATTAAAACTCAAAGAAAAGAGGCATTATTTCTGCCAGGGTGTTACGCCTGACAGATCCTGTATATTAACATGCATTGTGCCACAAGAAATGAACAGATACAGGTTTTCATGTTTTGTTTTGTTTTTTGCCCTTAATTTTTTAATTTTAGCATTGTGTGGGATACAGACTTTAAGGAAAATATTTTGAGGTAAATGCTATTTTAGAATGATGTTCATGTATTATACAAGTGCAAAAATGAAAGGAGGAAAGACATTGGGGCACTTTAAGAATTGCACTAGAACCAAGACTTTATTTGTGGAGGTGGCGTGGCCTGGGATGAGATGGCAAGAAAATTTGGTATGGCCGAACACAGCATTGTACTGGGGCGAGAGGTAGGGGTGGGGCAAAAAGGTGCTGAGGGGGCTTTGAGTACAGTTCCTTAGGTCCTTGAGTGTCAGCGTACATGGAAACCTTTACAGACCCTCCCCCATGAATGGTGCACAATTTAAAGCATACAGATGCTTTGGAACATGTTTAGAAAGTGGCTAAGTTGAAGCCCAATCTGAGAACGCCAGGATAGTTTAGCAGCTTGTAAGGTCCGGGGGTTGAATTCCAGCCCTGGCCCGTGCAAACCCATATGGTGAACTGCAAGGCGACTGGTAACCACCGAGATGGCAGTGAAGGTTCTCACCACCCATTTGGGAGGCCCCCAGTTTGATTCCCACCCCATACAGCCCCACATCCACCTGTGTGGAATGAAACTATGTCACAACTAATGACATACAACTGTGGAGACTGCTCTGCGCCCTCCCTCCTTCTCTTTCTCTCTCCCTGTCTCTCTCACTTTCTCTCAAACAATAAAATAAATCTTAAAAAAAAGAAAGAAAGAAAGAAACCCAATCTGTCAGTCACAGAGGTTCTCTGAACTACATGGTCTCAGCAGAGCTCCCCCTAATAAGCTCCGTCAGGACCAGTCTCTCTTGCCACTTCCATGAAAGGCAGTGAATTAGACTCTCACATCAGACAGGAAGGGATTCGGGGGCATGGAGGAACATCAAGCGGGAGAGAGCAGAAGCTTGGCAGGAGCCGGGCTACCCGCCAGTGTGTGCGAACTCCGAGGGGGCGCCTAGGCGTGGTAATCAGGTGAGCTTAATTGAGAGAACTCCATTTCCCTTCGAGAAGGTCTCTGGTACTGATGGATGGGAGGGAGGGTTGTCATCATTTCTGTTCTCTTCCTCTCAATTTTGTTTTTCCTTTTCAAACAAGCAGTTGAAGCCAGAGGCTATTTTTAGTCCCCTGGCTGAGGGTGAGTGATAGATTACATTAGTGCATTGATGGGGCTGGAGGTAAACTTAAGTGGGAGCCCTGATGGCATAGCCCCAGAGAGCTGGCTAGGGGCACGAGATTGGCAGCAACATTACAGCAACAAACGAGAGACCCAAATCCTCAGGGACTGGAATTTCAAGTGCTGCAGCTAGTGGACTCTATATAAATAGAAGGAGAGAGCGGAGGGAGGAAGCCAAGTTCTAGGGCTGATTCCTTTCTGATTTGGATGCACAGGTTCAAGGGACAGCACAGACTTTAAGTCAATTTCACAGACACTAAAGATCCCCAGATGGTGGGCCCAGGCTGGACTAGAGTTGGTAGGCTCTTTATGGGTTGAACTTGTATATATTAGTCTCAAGAATTTTTAAAATGAATTTTCTCTCTTTCATCATCAATCAATGTTTTGTATTTTCTAACATAAGCTGGCAAATCTGCCTTAAACCTATATCTTATTACCTTCTGGCCCAAGGTAACTTCACCTTTTCCTTTTCGAAACTGAAGAATGACAATAGCTATTTTGCTCATTAGATATTTACGAGGGATCAAAATCCACATGTACGCAATATAATTTCATAACATATGTATGTCTGTGTGTGAATGTATGCACGTATGTAATGTGTGTGTGAAACCCTGGAATGTGGACAATATTCCTAATTTGTGGATAAGTGATGTATGACTCCTAGAAGTTACGTGGCTTGCCTCAATTACTACAACTTACAAGGAGCCAAACTGGAGTCTGAACCCAGAGCTGTTTGCCTGCCGACTCCATGGATTTTGCACTGCCCTACCTGGTCATTGTGAGTGGGGTGGTCACACCAGAGAGATAATGGGAGGGAATCTTATTGGGGAGTCATGCTTTGGTCAAGAAAACTGAAAACAATTTTCTCACACAACAGCCATTCAATGATAATCACTTCACATTTAAAAAATGTGCCAGCCCTGAATAAAAGTGAGTTTTGGGAAAATGAAATTGGTAGAATTTGATCAACTAACTCAACAGGCACTACGTAAACTCAGCTAACAGCCTTGTGGGCATGAGGTCCGGTGGAGGCTCGTGCATCCAGTAAGCCAGTAATTAGGAAATTATATAATTGTTTTAGAGAACCAAATTTTTCTAGGGACATTTGTCCAGGGGAGGAGGGGCAGAGAAGAAGCAGGAAGCAAGCTTCGGGCTGTCCAGTGGAGGATTTTCACATGCACACTGATCTAGAGACTGATAACTGCAGAGATGTTCCTGACTTACAGTTAACTATGTGAAGGGAAAGCAGCCACCAAAGATAAATGGGGCAGGGGTGATCTCTCATGCTTCTTGGAGAAGCATTTGAAGCCAAACTCAGAAATGGATTGTCAGTCAAAATCTCAGGAAGAAGAGATGACAATCAGTGTGGCAAGAGTAAAGTTGAAGAAATGGGCAATGTTCATAATCAAGCGACTTGTCTAAATCTGGACTGAGCTAGAGAAAAACAGCAAGAACAGTGAGCTGACAGGGTTTGGCAAGAGTGGGAAGAGTGATGTTGTGGAAGGAAGTTGTTTGCTGAGGGCTCTTGCTGAAAGCCTGGGGTTCTGCTCTGAGGGCAAAGTTTCAAAAGCCTTCACACCACTCACTTAATTTTGTTCCCCCAGCTGACAAATACTCTTATTGCAATTGTATCCGCTGAATACCCCCCCGCCCCCATATAACATACAACTAAGATACATTAAAATTGTCTTCCTATAGATTCCATGGACTGCAGCCAAGGCAACCCTGGATATAGCAGAGTCATCATGTACAAATAAGCATTTGGGGAAGGAATGCATAAATGACTGGGGAAAAAAGAGCCATGGGCCTGCGGCTGCAGGCACATGAGAGTAGGAGTGTGCATGTATGTATGTGTATGTGAGGGAGAGAAAGAGAGTGTGTGTACGTGCACGTGCATTTGCATCTTAATACATCAATGTCCTAAAACCTAAGGAACCAGAAGGACCTGGAATGACCTCCTTTAGTTGCATGAATATCTGAAGGTCGAAATAAACAAGTCCACATTTCTTGAAGAAAAAGAAGGAAAACATCAATATTCAAAGAAATCCCCCAATTTAAATTAATTCAAAGTTATAAAGAACCAGTCCCTATTCTGGAAACTGGAAAAAACAAAAGAAAACAATACTACCATCAACAACACCTAAAGCAATGATATTAAAATAACAAGTTATTGAGTTCTTATTTTGTACCAAATACTGGGTAATGCACTAAATAAATAATGTCACAGTTCACACACACACACACACACACACACACACAAAGTACTAGGGAGCAGGTTCTAGTATAATTCCTTTTTACTGATGATGAAATTAAGGTTAAGTGATTCACAGAATGTCACTTAACCTAAGTAGACAATGAAACTGGATTTTCATCCCTTTCAATCTCATGCTAGAGCCCAAATGAACTGGGACATAGTAAGACAAATATCAAGAGCATCCTTCTGATTTCTCTACTCTATGCAAGAAGAAAAGCAGGAGATTTAAAGAAAATTCTGCCCCTTAGCAGTCTATTCTCTCTTCACCTTCTTATACGTGGGGTACATCTATCCACACTCATTAAACAACACTGAGTGTGTGTATAGCACATCTGGATGTTAGTAGACTGCTAAATTAAGTAAATGCCTATCACTTCAGGGTACTGCCATGTAATTTTTTATCTTTATCTCTACTCCCTCCTTGTTTGTCTGTGTGAGATTTATCTGAATAACCCAAGGTAGAATTTCCCCAGATTTCCCACTGGTAATGATGCTAAGTGCCTTGCAGAGCACTATCAATGGAGAATGAGACATCAGAGTTGGACCCTGCATTCACGGTTGTGATGTTCTTTTCTAATCAAGTGATTAGATGTACATGTGTGCAATTGAACTGGAATGAAAATTTATAGAGGCAATAAGAAGCCTGTAAAGACAACTACAAGGTTTTTTTCCTTGCCGGTTTCATCCTGACATTATTGACACCTTCAACTGTTAGTGAAGATGGATGAAAATATGGGACTGATGAAAATGAATTCTAAATTTAGGATTAGGTGGTCATTTCTGAACTCTCTTTAGAAATGAGGAGTTAATAGCCCAGAAATTTTTGAGTATGTGCTGAAATTAAACTACGTACCCTGGATGAATTTTAGTTCTAAAAGTTGGAACTAACGCTTTATTGTGTTGAATGACGAAGGTGACAAATGCTCCCCTAGCAGCAGCCACAAAAGGCTACTCTATTTTGACCCTGAAAATTACAATGAATTGTTTTACATTTTATCTTAATAAGAACGAAAAGTAACCTAAAGTTTATATTTTTTCCATATCCACCCTGCCTCAGGGACTCATAAACGTCTGCTAATGAAATTAAGAACTGTGTTCAGACACTATTAGCCTCAAGCACAGAAAAATAATTAAATTATATACTTAATGAACAGCATTCTTCTTTCTTTCTTTCTTCCTTTCTTCCTTCCTTTCTTTCTATCTAACTTGGCTCTGAAATGTTTAGGTTATGGGCACATTTTGACCTTACTGTATCTGCCTAATTTAGGCTGAAACTTTTTGCGTTATATTTGCTCAATGAATGTTTGATTATGATAAAAGCCAAATAGTTTAGAATATTTTAACAACAGTGATAACAACACAATACTTGAGGCACACATTCTATTTTTTATTGTCAATACCCGTAAACTACTATTTCACAAAATCAACAATGCTCACTGAAAAAACAATCATTGTCTTATAGATAGGAAACAATGACTGCTTGGAAACACTGACACAAGGGTATATTTGGGAACAACTGACGTCAATTTTTATATGGGTCCAAGTTGCATCCATGTTTTATTAACATCTCTGCAAGCTTTGGAGAAGACTATGGAAGGTTCTTCGTATGTAGTCCTCCACAACCAGATTTCAACCTTCAACTCCAGTGTTATCACTATTCTCCACAAGCAATCTCTCTATTCCCTACATTTAACTTGTAGCAAGAGTTTTGCTTGACTTAATTGGTATTTGAAAATTGAAATATTTTACTTAAAAAGCTAGCACTTTGGCAACACTCTTGAAATGTGCGGGTTGCTTGAGAGTGCTAGTTGCTTGAGTTCTGGTTAACGGGGAGCTTACTGTATTGTAAATAAGAGTCCTTTGTTAGATATAGGCATTTCAAAGCTCTGAGGAAAAAAATCTTACTGGTGGCCTGTTACTTAGATTCCTCAAATAGTACTAATGTTTTACTACCCGTGCTTAGCACCCTCACGCCCTCACATCTAGTTGGTGTTGAAATAAATTTCTAGGCCCCGAATGGAGCTGCTCCTGCTTCAGGTGCCAGGCCAGCACCCTGAAATTTAAGATAACCCCCATTCCCTCTAAATGCTCTGCATTGACCAGAAACACATTACAATCAGTCAGTCAATCTCCAAATACCAGGTCAATTCTGAGCGTCCTCAGCCCAAACAGGATTGATTACGTGGCTCTAGCCAATCAGATATTTTCCATTTGTCTCTCGCTTGTTCTCTGTGCTTTATCCCTCAAATTTCTTGCCTTCTGCCTCATTTTGCTGTTCTCTGAAAGGAAACTGTGCACTACATGAAGTATTAAAGTAACTGTGCATCAGCTAATCGTCATCTTTAATCATTTTTTTTAACAATACAGCATTTTTTTCATAAACACACATTTTAAATTTTATTGTAATCCCACTTATCTTTTTTTCTTTTTTTTGGTCTATATGGTTGTGAGGGGTGTCCAACCTTTTGGCTTTCCTGGGCCACATTGGAAGAACTGTCTTGGGCCACAAAAAAGAATACATTAATACTAACAATAGTTGACGAACTAAAAAAAAAAACACCAAAAAACCCAGCAAGAAAATCTTATGTTTTAAGAATGTTTACAAATTGTATTGGGCTACTTTCAAAGCCATTGAGGGTGGTGTGTGGCCTACTGGCTGCGGGTTGGACAAGTTGGGTGAGAGCCTTTGGTGTCTTGTTTTAAAAAACACCTTGTCTTCAAAGCTATAGATATATTCTGCTTATCTTTCTTCTGCTTCAGTTTAAAGGAAGAAGTGTACAGACCTTGATGTTTACATTCCTGGGTATTTATTAGATGGTGATGAGGGTGATAGGTAAATAT
Source organism: Craseonycteris thonglongyai (assembly GCA_004027555.1). Taxonomy (NCBI): domain Eukaryota; kingdom Metazoa; phylum Chordata; class Mammalia; order Chiroptera; family Craseonycteridae; genus Craseonycteris; species Craseonycteris thonglongyai. The sequence continues at coordinate 9,852 of PVKE010019257.1, read as the reverse complement.
GTAGATAGAGCTATGGGTATATTCCTTATTTCCTTCAGGGTTAGACATCTCTCTTTGAGTTTATTCATTGGATCTATACTTTTATTTCCTTTGATTTTGTTCATAATTTTTGGTTCTTATGGTTCACTACTGTTATTTTAGACTTACTAAAGGGCTCAGCTGGAAGAAGCAAGTTTGGGTTTCAAGGAAGGTACCATTTAGAATTTCAAACCATAGCTAAAGGATTCTCGATAACCCAGCTCAGTTTACTCAGATTAAGTCCAAAGCCAGCCATGTATAAAGCAACATAGTGCCTGACTTTGCCTTTTCTGTGTCCGTATTTTCCTTTGCACAATGGGGAGCAATTATGCCCAGATGGCTAGAGTGCTTGGCTATTTCTAAATCCTGGGGACCAAGCACCCCTGATTAACTTTCCACTTTCAAGTGACCATGAATATATGTTTGTTGATCTGAAGATTTTTTGATAAGAAAAATCATTAAGAAAAAGTAAAGTCATGATTGGCTTAATTTACTCAGGAATAAACTTTGTGGGGGAACTAAATAGAGTTGAATGAAAAAGAGGGGGGACAAGAATATTACCTTTTTGGCATAACTGTTTATTAATAAAACATAAGGAAATTAAATGAACCAGACTAAACAGTCTTCTCTTTATAATATACCCCATGAAGAACTGTATTATCTTATACTGGGATAAAACCTTCCTACAGTATGCCCAAATATTTACTTTGACATTATAAACATTTGAACTCTTTTGACATTTTCTACAAACCTCAGAGAATCCATTTAAACCCAGCTGCTCACTTCTGCCTTTTAATTTCTTCATGTTGTAATTTAACACTAGAGTTATTTTGCTGATGTATTTGATATGAATAAATTACATTCTACATATGTTTCAAATGTTCAATAGGCTCTAACCAGTCATTATTTATCTATGAGTACCCTTTAGAAAAGAACAAAATGATCTTAGTTTTTTGATTTGTACAATTTAAATCTAAAAAAAAAATGTGCAGTTATAAAAGTGTAAGATTAAGGACTTCTCTCATTGCAAATTTCTAATTCTCCTGCTGAGGGATTATAAACTCCCATGCTGTTATAGTTTCTCTGTACACCAGTGTCTTATAAACAACTGGAAGACTGAAAGCTTTTTCTTGAATTTAAATATCTTTGAATTATGGGAGTCCATTAGAAAAACACAGCATCATTGAAATTAGGAGAAAATATAACTTTTGTTCAACATTTAATATTGCATTTCCAATCCACATATAATTGTTTATATACTTTTCAGTCTCCTACAACCCATATAAAAAAGGTTTTATATTCTATAGCTGTAAATTTCAAAAGACAGCATCAGAACATTCAGTAGAACAGAACTTTCTTATCACTCCCAGCAGACTCTAAGCTTTAGCATAACATGAGGAGAAAAGGGCTTAATTATAACAGTTTCCTATTACAGTAACCTACTTGGTTGCCACATGTTGCAAAGTTAACAGACACGAAAAATGTGGATCTTGTTTCTTTCTGTTTATTTTTCCAAGATGCTAGAGGAGGGGAATTGCACCAGATGGGCAGAGTCATTGCCTTTGGGCATCCCTTAGTAATTACTAAATTTACATTAAAATGACGTATAACATCATTTAAACAGTCTCCATCCTGTGTGTGACTGCCTGTATTTAGTGGGTTATTCAGTAGACCTCAAGTCTTAGTTTAAATAGAGATTGGGTGCCTGTGTTGCTTTGGGGGCGGGGTGTTCCAAGTCTGAGCTTAAATGTGGTGGTAAAAATAGAAAGAGTGGAGGAGCTGTCTCTCCCCTTTCTTGCTGACTTAATTAAAAAGGGAGAGGTATCAAAAGAGAGTCAGTGGGATATATTATATAATGAGGACCTGGATATTCGGCGATGGAAACAGCCCTGCTACTTGGACTTTTCCCAGTACACACAACACAATAAAGAGGAAAAAATAAAGGGAAAAGAAAAGGAAAAGAAAAAAAAAAAAGAGTTCTCTTCCCACACATGTACTTAGGACTTAGGTCAAAGATACCTGGGAGTAGACCTACCTCTGTCATAATGTCTCATAATGTGAAACCCTAGTCAAGTCCTTTCCCTTCTCTGGGCCTTAGGCTCAATCATTATTTAAATATATTTTATTTATTTATTTATTTTTATTTTTGACAGAGAGAGAGATACAGAGACAGAGAGAGAACTGAGCTGGGGGAGCTCCCAGTTCAGCATATGGTTCCGCACGGGCCGGGGCCGGGATTCGATCCCTGGTCCCCGGCGCTGCAAAGTGAGCGCTTAACCCACTGAGCCATCCCGGCTTCCCCTCAATCATTATTTAAAAGGGGAGAGGGAGAGGGGTGATTTTGTCTCTGAGTTTCTTCCCAGCAGTGTCCCAGGTACTAATGTAAGTATCTAGAAGAAGCTGGGACCCTGATAACCAGTGGGATGGCTGAACCCAGATGGGATATGGATCTAATAATACGGCCACGAGAAAACATTGGGTGTAAAAGGATGTCGCTTGAGCAAGACTCACTGTTGGAGATAATTTTATTTTCAAAAGACTGTAAAGATGTGATTGGTTCATAAACTAAAAATTATATGATAAGCTTGACACCTGAACCTAGGGGAGAGTCAGGATGACCCAATACAGAAGCAGATTGAGGAGGAAGGAAGGCCCTTGGTTATAAGCTCCTGTTCCCACTGTGAAGTAGAGTTGTAGTTCGGATGACCTCACCAAGGTGACTGACATCTACTACTGGCAAACTTGTCACCTTCCTTCCCCAGTGTTACCTTTTCTGGACTCTGTTAAAAGTGAGCTGTCTGCATCTCCCACTGCCCATGCCTAATAGTGGTAGTGAAAGCATCAAGTCAACCAGTAAGAGAAGTTTCCCCCAGACCTTTGGAGATGTGAATCCAGCATCCAGCCACACAATAATGTCCATTATATTTTTTAATAAAGTAGAAAAGATGGAGGAAAAGGGGAGGGAAAGAAGAAGTCCAGCACATTGAAGGAAAAAAGCTCTGAAATTGTCTTCAGAAGATGTCAATCAAATGACAGCATCACTTTTTTCTCCCACATTTCTGTCTCTTCCCTCCTTCCTTTCATTCCTCTCTCTGCCATGCTCATGTTTATTCTCCAATTATATTATCTGTCACTTGTGCTAGGTGCCATCATAGGCAAAGTGAGGGTAAGTGGTAAACAAGGGTGACACACTTCTGCTCCTAGAGGATGTCCCATCTAGTGGTGGAGACAGGAAGTAAAAAAGGCATTAGAAATGATCACATGGGGGAAGCCGGGATGGTTCAGCAGGTTGAGTGATCCTCTTGCAGGCTTGGGGTCCGAGGATCCTATCCCAGCCCTGGCCCATGCTGACCCATATGCTGAACTGAGGTGTGCCCCCAGTTTTGTTCTTGCTGGGGCAAGCTTCCCATGTGGGAGACCCCTGGTTTGTCTCCCACCCCAGGCATGTTTCCCATGTAAGAGGCTCCCAGAGAGGGCATGCCTCCCATGAGGGAGGCCCTGGTCCAGTTCCTATCTAGTGCAGCCCTGTACCCACCTGTGGAGTGAAACTATATTGAAAACTAATGACGTACAACTATGGAGACTGCTCTGGGCCCTTCCCCTTCTCTCTCTCTCTCTGTCTCTCTCTGTAAAAATCAATAAAAATAAATCTTAAAAAAAGAGAAATGATCACATAAAAACTAAGATGATAGATGATCAGAGAGAGAAGTACAGAGTCTTAGAAAATCAACTATATGAAAGAGAGATATCGGTCTTAGAGATCTATATAAACAGGGGACTAATCTATTCAAGGTCATCAGCAAGGCTTCTCTGAGAAACAGAGTCAAAAGAGTGACCCTCTATATAAGTAGGAGTTAGGATCCCCTTTCCAAGCTAATAGGAATCAGAGACAAAAATTTAAACTAGTTGCCTTATACTTTTCTTTTTCTCTTTCACCTGTTTGTGTTGATTTGTATAGCTAGTATATATACAACTAGATATTATTCCTGAAATATTTTAAATCCCTTGTTTTTTCTCTCATGGGTGATGGTTACTTTTCCAAAACTCTTAGGTGTTCTGCCCTTTTTTAAATTCATGGGCAAAGCAAGCTACTATTATAATATGTACTCTTAATCTAAATAACTGGAAATGTTCATTTATGCAAAACATCAAATGGTCCACAATTTTAAATTTCTGACTGATGCTAGGCACTGTTTTTGAGCATTCTAAAGACATGAATACCTTTCATATGTTCACACAATCATGTGATATATTTACTATTGTTTTCCCATTTTACAGATGACAAAACTAAGTGACAGAGAAATGAAGAAGCTTATCCACAAGCTACTGATGTATTGAACCTGTAATTTGTAACCAGAACATTCTGAAGCTGACATCTGCATATTTAATTTCTTTCATTACATGCCTCTTTAGTTTAATCAGCTTTTGCTTCTCCTGAAGCCCAAGGAAGGGAAATTGAGTTGCCTAATATAGCAGAACTCTGTGAGAAGTGTCCTCATATCACCAACATTCAGTACGGTGAGGAAAAAATATAAGATGCAAATTCCATCTCTTCTGTCTCGCTATCTCTATCTTTGTCTCTCTCTATCTCTGTCATTTAGGTAGATATAGAGATAATAGATATTTAGACATATTTATCATTTGGATAGACCTATGCATAGATTTAATGATGTCTTATATGAATATACATTATTTCATTATAGTCAAGTTGATATTTTTCCTTTATAGTTAGAGCTCTGGTTTTAGGATTGGAATCCAAACTACAAGGCATTCTAGCTGTGTGATGTTTGGCAAAGAGTATTAACATCTCTATACCACATCTTCCCTTCTAGAAGTAGTTATGTTGTGTGTCTATTATATAGGCTGGTGGTTGATCAAAGGTATATCAGTGGAATCATTAGTGGTCAGCAGACAGTAGGCATAATAACTGAGAAATCAAGTCATGGTGAACACATAAGGAAAGGCTTGAAGAAAGTGATAACATTCAAGGGCCATCTGAGGTAGATGTGTAGATGGAGGGAGCTGAAGGGCAGAAGTCATAACACCTGTCTTCCTTTTTTATTTTAACCAGTGGCTCCGTACTTTTTCATAAGGCTTCTCAAACTGGAAAATTGTATGAGCTCTAACAATGTGAAACCCTCCAAATTATGACCAAATTTCCTTCCAGTTAAGTAGGCTGAAGATGACCGATCATCTAGGAAATCTATTCATTCTCTACCCTCAATTCAATTTAGTTACACTGCTCTTCCAAAATGTATCTCTTCCAATCTTTGTACCTAAGGTCTACTCTCCCATTATAGACTATATGAGTCCCTTAAAGGCATGGTCGATGTAATCATTTTCTCCCTTCACTGCCCTTAGCACCAGGGTTATGCTTTTAAGTGGAGGAAGTAACCAATAAATGCTGGATTAATAAATATGGAGCAATTCCTTCTTTTCCTAGTTTTCTTTCTTGTCTCTGCCTTTGGCTTAGAGTCACTATCACAGACACTTTTTTCCAGTTTTCGTTGCCTTCAGGTCATCGTGATTTTGTATACAGATTATTTATATCCAGGTTTCCAGGCACTCGGCTGATCATGATGTGAGATCTGAAATAACCTTCCTTTCAGTCTCAACTTTGTTACAAACTAGCTGCATGGCCTTGGACAAGGTACCACCCTCTCTGGAGCATAGCATTTCCATCGGCAAAATGAGGTAGCTGGCTCACTAACTTTCAAGACCCTTAAGTATCTCAAGCCCATGCCTTTGGGCTGCCACTCTTACTCCATAAGACAGCTTGAAAATAAATGTCAAATGGCAAGTTTTCTTGTGAACAGGTGATGCTCATAGATTCTGATGAGTTGTGTCACTGGACCCGAGGGTACAGGGCATCTTCCTGAATCTGTCTCTGTATCTGGACCTTGCCTGACTCTTATTTCTAAAGTCCTCTTTCCACAGATAACATAGCATCTGCTAAGTGTTGTTGAATGTGCCAAATTCCCTCTTCTTGTTCCTTCTGAAAAGGAAACCATAGACTCAGATACATTTTAAGGTGTGAAATGCACGTATTACGTAGGCACTTCATTTTCTATGGAAAACAAGAGTTTGGAAAGAGAAAAAAATGTTTTTCAGGCTATCCTCATTTCATTCTTAACTTCCTGTGACATTAACTTCAACACAGAAAAGAGATATTTAGCTAGGAGAAAGATAATCTGATTGTTGGGACTTTTATAGTTGTAGTTAATGTGATTTAAGTTAAAATGAGAAAATTTTATTTTATTTTTAATTTTTAAAAAAATTTATTGAGAGAATATGAGAGAGAGAGAGAGAGAGAGAGAGAGAGAGAGAGAGAGAGAGAGAGAGAGATTGAGAAAGAGAGAGAGAACAGCCCAGAGCAGTCTCCATAGTTGTATACCATTAGTTGTGGCATGGTTTCATTCCATACAGGTGGATATGGGGCTGCGCAGGGCGGGAATTGAACTGGGGCCCTCCTGCGTGGGAAGTGAGAACCTTTGCTGTCATTTGGAGGTTACCAGCTGTGCCACAGTTCAGTATGTGTGTTTGCACGGGCCTGGGCAGTAATTCAATCCCCAGACTTCATGATTGCAAGCAAGCACTCAACCTGCTGAGCTACCCCAGTAACCCCTAAAATGAGTAAATTTTAAATAATTTGTTTAACATCCCTTTGTCACATTTGCCTTTATGTAAAATGGAGACAATGACTCTTTGTTTCTGAGAACAGTTACAAAGGAGCAGTAGGTGGGAAGAACCGGACTTGGACTCGTCTTTATCACTTATTAGTTGTGGAGATGAATCACTAAATCACTACTTACCAGGACAAATCACTTAGCTTTTCTGACCCTCCTTAAGATAATGATATCCACCTCAGGGAATTTATGTGAGAAGTAAAGGACTGTGGCTGTTTCTGGCACGTAGCAGGCATAGTGAACGCCTTGAGATCCTGCCCAGCCTAAAGGTCTGCATTTCCTTCTTAAAGGGAGGCCTCCTTATTCGGATGGCACCTTCAGTGTGTTCTCTTGGAACCTGAAAAAGAATCTTAGCTCAGCTATTGCTGTCAAGGATCCTGTTTAAGTGCTAGATGCAGAGCAAGATGACTGTCGCTACAGGAAACATGCTGGAGGACACATGGCATGACCCTGTTGTTCCTTATTCTGAGGTCGTGAATAAGACACATGAGTACAATAAACATACTAACCCATTTGGATGGGCTATAACTGCTTTGTGACTTTTGAAAATCATTTCCCATTCTCCTGATCTCTCTTTTTCTTGCCTGTAATGTAAGTGATTTCTAATGGTTTTTTTTTGTTTGTTTGTTTGTTTGTTTTTTTGGCTTTACAGTGTTAGGGGTAAGAGACTTAGCTTTCCTTCTGTTTCTAGGAGCACTCAGTCGAGATTTGATGGTTTCAAAATTCAAATAAATTGTAGCTATGTCCTGGAGGTGAAATTCAGGTGTGATAAATCCACTGGACAGTGAGGAAACTTCATTTCAAGGATGCCAGCAGAAATGCTCTATTTGAAATTTTAGTAGCTCGTGTATTTCTTGGCAAGTATGTTGAGAAAGTCTCAGAAATATTTATGCCATTGTTTTATTCAAAGACCAAAAGACTTACCCTTTCAAAACTACATGTGTACTTCTGAGTCTTGATAAACAATAGGGTATGCTAATAATAATCATTATGAGGATTTTTTTATGATGAAAGTATATCTATGCCAAATTCTCTAGGTGCCTAAGAACACCAAATTGAATATATTGCCTAATAAAAGGGCAGCCCAGCTCTATAAATCTCAAGCATAGTGAAGAAAAATTCTCCATAACCACTACCAACTGAATAATAAATAAAGCAACTATTCATCCATGTAAAACAAAGGAAAGAAGGAGGTGTAAAAAGCACCAGTGCTTTATATCTGAGCACTTTAAAGCAGAAGCTAAAAAGCCTAGAAAGCTGTTACATACTGAAATGGTCTACTAGGTACACAAAGCCTAAACCAAACTTCTTCTTAGGTACTGGATGAGCCAACTCACCATTGGCAACATTATTGATGCCAAATTAGTTAGAATAGCACATGTGTGCTGGAATAACACACACTCCCCAAATTTCAGTGGCTTAACCCTATCAGATTGAACTTTATACTCAAGTTAAGTCCTATGTAGGTTTGTGAGCTGTAACTCTCACCCACATCAACCTGCAGATTCAGGGTGGGTCTTCTCTATTAACAACATTGGCATCTTGGTGCTTTTCATTTTCATGCAAATAAAGGAAAGCAATAAGAGAGCATACAAAACTCACATCCTTCCCTAATGACTTTGGACTAAGAATAACACATAATCATTCTGTTTACAGCCCATTGCCTAGAACTAGCCACATGGCCTTAACTTCACATGAGATAGGCTGAAATAAAGCGAGTTGCATGGTGAGGAGCGATACTGTTTTGCTATAGACCAGGGATTCCCAACCCCGTGCCCGTGGGCGCCATGGTGCCCGCGGCCCGATTTGTGTGCGCCCACCATTATTTGACTGCATCAGAAGTTTTTCATAAACACTAAGTAAAACTATAATTTATTTTTATACATTTTTTAGAATTTTAAAATATTGTTGGAGTATCTACACAGGTTTATTATATCCGTTGGTATGCTTGCGATATCGTATGTATAAGTTTTCCCCTAGCTGTCGCCTTTGTACACGTCGCGTCCTGTTTAGCCGCTGCGCTCTTTACACTCTCCTCCCCCCACCGGGAGACGCCAAGTTGCCATTTGGATTGCGGTTGCTGGACTGATCGGGTCGTGACGGTTAGCTAGGATCACAGTGTTTTGATATATTCGATTTTAAATGAACTAAAAGCAAGGTAGGTAATCTAGTATTATGGTGGCAATTTGATATGATATTGTAGTTCTATAACTATTTTTATTTTTATATTTTTAGTCCTAAAATGAGTGGACCAAATAAGAGAAAATGAACCTATAATTTTAACACAAACTGGGAGGAACCATATTGTTTCATTAATTTAAAAGGTAAATGCGTTTGCCTGTTGTGTGGCAGTAGTATCGCAGTGCCGAAAAAACATCATGTTGAACGTCACTTTCAGACAAGTCATGCCACTTTTGATACGAATTATCCACTTAAATCTGAAGTAAGAAATAAATAAATAAATCAACTAAAATTACATTTAACTACTCAACAGACTGTTTTCACTAGACATGTGGAAAAATCTAAAAAGGCAACCATTGCTTCTTCCAAAATTTCTCACATGCTCGCAAAGAAGAAAAAACCTTTCCAGGATGGTGAATTGTTAAAAGAAGCATTTCTGACTGTCGATTGTTTGTTTGAGGAATATTCTAACAAGCGTGAGATTATGTCGGCAATACAAGACCTACAGTTGTCAAATAACACAGTTACAAGAAGAATACACGCAATTTCAAAAGACTTGCAAACTCAGTTAAAGACTGACTTGGAAATATGTGACTGCTTCTCTCTGCAATTTGACGAGTCAACAGATATATCAGACACCGCACAGTTGGCAGTTATGGTGAGTTATAGTAACTTCACAGTAAAAGAGGAGCTGTTGCAAATATTACCAATGAAAGGACAGACGAGAGGTGAGGATATTTATAAAACTTTCCCAACATACGCCAGGTGGATAAACATGCCTTTGCATAAGTTGTCTGCGATAACTACCGATGGGGCACCAGCAATGGTTGGTAAAAACAAAGGATTTATTGCCCTTTGCAGGAAAGATGAATCATTTTCAAACTTTATGTCCTACCACTGTATTATCCATCAGGAAGCTTTGTGTTGTAAAATACTGCCCTTTGAACATGTTATGAAAATAGTCACA
>PVKE010019256.1:0-28659 GCA_004027555.1 Craseonycteris thonglongyai | reverse complement strand
CCTTCCTCCCCCCTCCTCAGGTAACCACCAAACTATTGAGTGTGTCCATAATGCTGGTGTCCTCTCCCACCTCCCCTTCTACTCTTCCTCCCCCCTCCTCCCCTTCCCTCAGGCAATCATCCACCTATTGAGTGTGTCCATAGGTCTCTGTGTCTTTGTTACTTTCAGTTTTATATTCCACCTATAAGTGAGGTCATATGTTTCCTGATTCTTTCAGTCTCTGAGATCCTCAGTAGAGAGGATGTGTGGTCCAGCTAATTGATACTCCTAGTGGAGAGGGCATGATACTTGTAGCTCCTCTGCACTCACCATCTACCAGTAAACTCTGCTCTGATTTTACACAGCCATTTGCATGGCCATGGCAGTCCTCATACTAGACTGAAAACTTTGTGGGGTCAGGAACTGTGTCTGTCTTAATAACCTTTGTGTGAGGGAAATGGTACAAAATAGAGCTCAATATTGGTTGAATAAAATGTATATGGTTTTCTGTTTATGATTCTTTTCTTATTGGTATTGACCACCTTTGAGTGATTGGAGATCTTGAGTTTGGAATTCTGCAAACCTGTGGGCCAGGGTATTATGGGCTTAATTGTGCCTCACTGTCCCAATTCATATGTTGAGGTATAACCCCCAGTATTTCAGAATATGACTGAGAATGGGACAGATTGAGTTAAAATGAAATCATTAGGGTAGGCTCTAATTCAATACGAATGGTGTCCTCATAAGAAGTGGCAATTAAGGCAAATACATGCACAGAGGGAAGTGCTGGGAGAAGGCAACCATCTACAAGCCAAGGACAGAGGCCCCAGAAAAAAACAACTCTGGCAATACCTTGATCCTGGACTTCTATCCTCCAGAACCATGAGAAAATACATTTCTATTGTTTAAGTTACCCAGTATGTGATATTTTGCTATGACAATCCCAATAAACTAATATACAAGTCTAGATTGCCCATGTGGGCGTAAGTGCCACCTGGCCTCTTCTTTCCTTGACAAATCTGTTCAGTCTCAGAAAATAATGGTTATGGCAACTGTGTAAAGAGAGTTGAAGAAAATTTCTACTAGATCTATTTTTTTCAGACAACCACACTGAGACTCAAAGAGACTAGGAGTTAAAAGTAATTTCATTTATAAGTGAACAACTTGTTTGGTTTTATTAACTTTGTTTTTAAGATTTATTTTTATTATTTTTGACACACACACAGAGACAGGGAGACAGAGAGAAACAGAGAGAAGTGGGAGGGCCCAGAGCAGTCTCCATAGTTGTATATCATTAGTTTTTTTCGACACAGTTTCATTCCAGAGGTGAGCACAGGGTAGGTACCAGGCTGGGAGCCTCCCGCGTGGGAGTTGTGCCCCTGTGAGCTGGGGAGCCTCTCACATGAGAGACACACCCTGGGCCGGCTCTGAACCAGGGGTCTCCCAAATGGGAAGCTCGCCCCAGAGGGAACTGAACTGTGGTGGGAAGCACACCCTAGTTCAGCATATGGGTGCTCATGGGCTGGGGCTGGGATTCGATCCTTGGGCCCCGGGGTTGTATGCAAGTGCTAAAGCTGCTGAGCCATCCTGGCTTCCCCTAGTTTCATTAACTTTTAAAAGTCTGTTCTTCAGACTATTATTCCTGGAAGATCAGTGGGAAAAAGAATTCTGTGATGAAATATGTTTGGAAACACTGTATACTATTTCTCCCTCTGAGCTATTCACATAGCCTATTAACATATTAAGGGCTCTAAATGGTATTGTATATAAGAAAGCTGTTAAATTTCGTTATAACTAACATTTATTTACCAAATGTTTTTGACTGGAGATTTTTTTTCCCTATGACATCCCTTAAAATCCAGCATAATGAGTATGCTGCTGGAAATATTTCAGTAAAAAATGAAGAACTTCCTTTTTTTTTTTTTTCAAAGATATTTTATTTAAAGTTCTCCTTCTAGGAGAAAATATATGTAGCAATGTTTACACATGCTTTAATAACTTATTTCACTGTACAACTTGCATTCTCTGTAACAATACAATAAACTAGCAAAAAAAGAAAGCACTTAAATAATCTATCATGTAAAAAACACTGAGTAAGGGGTACAAAACGGTGGTATCTGTACATTTTTCATGACTGATCCACAGAGCACAGGTCATCTAGGTCAGTGTGTGTCTAAGAATCAAGATGTCTATACCTTTCTTATTAGTGATGTGAAAGGCTATCAGTATCTTTCACAACAGAACATGTTTGTTTTTGGTTAAATGTGATTCTCTGTAGACACTAGTCAGTGGAAAGAATGTAGGGGTGATAATCACTCTTAGAATGAAGAGGAAGAGAACGTCTGGAATGTGTTTCCCCCAAGATAAGAGTCACCGAATATTAAAACAATGATTTACATGCTGTTCAATAAATGACAATTATATTCAGGAAACATGTTTTTTTTCAAGGCAGCCTATAATACTGCCACTAGATCTCATTTGAGACTACATTAGAAGTGAAGATAGCTTCTAATTACATCTTTTGGGCACTTCCAAAATGAAATCTTCATGGATATGGTTGAAAATAGTCAAAATTTGGAATCTAGTCTATTCTAAAATTAACAACAGATTAGAGCTCTAGTAGAATGCAGTGAAAGACTTGCACGAAAAAATGTTAGAGGGAACAGGGGATGGAGCCCAGGAAAACATCTCAGGCACGAAAGAAAATGTCAGGTCTTATACTTTACTTGCAACCTATCCTCTCTGGGAAACTACCGCCCTTGAGTTCACTGGGAAATAAAAATTACGTGCCTGGTGTCAGCTTTATGGTATGGAATCCTCCCTCCATGGAATTCAGTGGGAAAATCACACCAAGGTGTTTTTGAACTTATAGTACAGAACAAGAAAGTACCGCACACTGTCATTGATTCACTGTAAACCTTGGGGAAGAGGAAATAGTTGGGGTATTTAGCACGTTCTAACATAAGACGTGAAGGGCATGTATTAAATTCTGGATGTAAAAGCACTTAGAATAATGTTGGCACCCAATACATTTCACTTTCTTTTTTCCCTTTTCCTCCTCTACTGCCCTGCCTTCCATCTCCAAACAGAGTATAGGAAAGATGAGTATTCAACAAAATGGATGTCTTATAACATATAGATAAAATAAAACTTATGTTTTCTGAAATTGGTATGGGCAGAATCGAGATTTCCTTTGCAGTACTTTTCAAATAGAGAGAATACATTTGAATGTTCTCAAAGTTAACATCTTTTTACTTTTAACATAAAATAACAAAACTTATGATAAAAACAACAATCACAACTACACTGTACAACCTATCATTATCTAACCATTTCTCAATAACCATAAGAGCTCCAGTGTTTCCAGTGTCTGGAAAAATGTTTCACATAGTAGAGGCTAAGCAAATATTTTGTTGAAGACATGAAAGGACGAAGAGCTTTCTTTTTATTCTTGTCAGAATTTGACTGGTACAGAGAAAGTTGGAATGATAGCTCCTATAAGGAAGAATAAAGGATTTTTGTACTATTAGTACATTATTATCATTATTATTATTATTACTATTATTGTTCTTTTAAGTGTACTGTATTTGTTAAGCATATGTTACTTTGGAATTACTTTTATACACATTATATGTAATCTTCACAGTCCCCTTGCATGGCAGGAGTTTTTCTCTACCTTATTTTATTGCTAGAAATATTACAACACAATGTGTTCAAATAACTTGCCTTCTCTCTGTGGCAAATTCAAGATTAAAGCCACAATTTCCTAACTGTAATTAAGTAGGCCACCTAAGGGTAACACGTATGTTTCAAAGAAAGGATGAATAGGCTGCAGACGTCAAGATTTTTGGAGGAAAATAAAAAGGCAGGCACTAAGATTTTTAAATAGTGCTGATGAAGAATAGCAATAAAATGTGAAATTATTATCTCTGGGAAGGTAAAGGCAGGTGAATACTTAATGATGGTATTAAGGGATGATATGTAATTATTATAGCAGTATGATAGATCATAAAGAAAAAGGATGTTGCCAACTTTCGTAGATACAGAATTAGAATGAAATAACTCGAGTTGAAAGTTACAAGTGTGTATTTAAATAAGCAATTTTGGCCAGAGCGATAGAGAGAAAGAGAGTATATCCTAGGGAAGCTTAGAAGGGACCTGGCACGGTGTTGACCTCATCGCTCTGAGATCCCCTGAAAGCCCCTCAGTCCATCCTTCTCGAGCCCAGATCCAGCTGAATCATTGGCTGACAGAGTTTCTCTAGCCCACCAGTCGTGCCTTAGCCATTACAAAGCTCAGAGTTATCGCAGATAAATAATCCAGAAATTGATTCTTGTCTTCCCATGTGCTTACCATTGAGGTCACAAAGTACGATGACGTGAGATGGGAAGGGGCAAGTCTTCAGTCTGTGTGCCTGATAAGATGAAGACCTAGGCTGAAATATCCTGACATTCAATGAAGGTTACCTTGCTTTCATTAGCTACTGGCCATTTGGACTCAAAAGGGCTAAGATTTCTTCAACTCCCTAAACCATCACTCTCACTGAAATTTTTCAAACTGTTTTTTGTTTTTTTTGTATTTTTGCCAGAGTTAATTTCTAAAAAAATACTTGTCTGATGCCTCTTTTCATATCAAGGAATGGAATATGGTTACAGAAAACAGAAACAAACAAACAAACAAAAACTCAGGTTGGCGTTCGTGGCTTTTTGGAATTGTGCTCTAATTCTTTCTACACACCCCAGTTTTAACAGTGCTGGAATGACTTGTGGTGGTGGCCAAGCTGGATTTATTCATTTCCCCTGTGCCTAGTGCAGGCCCAGACACAACGGGTGCCCCATGTCCATTCACTGACTGAACAGATGAATGAAAGGCGTGGGGCAGCTTCTACACCGTGTCTTTACCTGACACCTCCATTGCAGTGCTCACACTGCACTCTGCCGGGGAAGTCTTTTTCTGTCATTTCCAATACTATTTTCATTTATTGTACCCTGTCTGCACATGGTGCACATCAAATTACTGCTGCTAGTAAGACTTGCCTGGATGCGAGAACTTTTTCCTCTTTTCTGTTTTATAAATTCTCCTTGTAAATATTGCTTTTATGGTATTTCTTCATCCTGCCCTACATTACGGTTTCTCGTGGATACATGTATTTATACCCCCAAAGAATGGGGATCCTGGGAGATAGAAACAGCAGCTGTATTTTACTGAACCTTGCATCATTCATAATCCTCTGAGTCTTAAAGGGTGGAAGTAAATTTTATCTAGCTAGAATCACCCCTTTCTGCCTTTCCCTTCTGTCCTTCATCAAATTCTCACCTCAATTCTCTACATTCCTTGATTCACACCTTGCTATCCCTGTTCTTATGTCCCACATCGCTGTCCTGCCTCCTCACGTGAGCCCGGCCTCAAGTTCCCTGCTTTTCTGGGCTGCCCTCCTGTGTACTGTCTCCTCTGTGAGCACTACGAATAGTAACAGTGGCTGTTTTGGAGACGTAAGGAAGACTAAAAGACAGACACGAAGGCAATGGCCCTTGGCTCTTGAAATGAGAAAAAATGAAACATAACTATGGAGAGGAAGACAGATGTGTCTCCAACGTGGACTGCTTTCGACTTGGCTTCTGTCCACAGTGCTGGGGCTGATTCTTCCCTTTGAGGAGGGCCTCCCAAACCTTCTCTACCACCGGCTCTGCCTGAAAGTCTCCAAGCATCTCCAGGTGATGACATGGGAAGAGCGAGTCGGTTAGTTAGTTGATGCCCAAGAAGTGGTTGTGGCAGAAGTGATAGGACAAAGGGTTTGGAGAGTGGGAGAGAGTCAAGGCATAGTCTGAGCAGTAAGGGCTGGCGAGACAGGCAGGAAACCAAGAACGGGCTGGAGGTGGTGTGGCTGAGAGCTCCCTGCTCTTCCATGATAAGCTATAAAGAAGAAGTATTAAAAATCAAAGTTCATTTAGAGCCATGTTTTCTCACCTTGGACAGTCTATTCCCCTTTCAGTTCGCCACACAAGGAGTTCTTCCTTTCCTTAAATTCTTGTTTCATCATAACTTGGTCACCTTTCTGGATGTTTTTTTTATCAGGACCTGAGTTTCTCAATTTTTTTGCCGTTTGGTCCAATTTTATCTGAGTCATATCTCTGAGATGGATTTATAGTCTCAGCTGCTTCTATTCCTACTAAGAGATGAAGGAAGCTTGTGGGTGGAGGAGTCCCTGGGATCTTATTCTACATTCTGGAACTATCTTAAGGAAGTCAATCACTAGGAATGGCATTTCTGTGTGTCCTGGACAAAAGAGGCTAGTGACCTGAGGCTTCCCGTTAGAAACTATCTACAGGAGTGAAGTGGAAGCCGCAGAGATATAAAAAGAGAAATCAGCCACAGACTAGGAATCAAGAGAAGTGGCACGCCCATGGTGGAAAAGCTAAGTCACAGGATGGAGAGGAAGCATTTTAAGAGTAGGAGCCCAAAATGTCAAAATTGTGATGCTACATTAAAGAACCATGATATTGGGGTCTGACGCCTTTCTCTCAATAACCCTCCCACAAACTGAACTAACAGAAAATGTTTCTTCATTAGGCAGACTTGTAAGCAGTTCAGTTAACTATGCAAAAATCAAAACAAAACAAAATAGAACAAAACCTATCATGGAGTCCTTTTATTTTTCATTCTTTAACTCACTAATGACCTAGTCAGTTTTAGTGTCTTCAAGTAACTAGTGCATACTTAGAAAACCATACTGTATCAGGTATGAAAGTGGGGGCTGTTATAGAACGGAACGAATCATGACAATTTACATAAATATGTTTGTGGAAACCAAAAGTGTATGAGGGTCTGGACCTTAAAATGCTCTAAACTTTCAAAGAGAAGTTTATTTTGCAAGAGGAGAAGAGCTATATTATTCTGTCATTTTATCAAAGGTTTATAAATTAAGGGCCATTTGAGAAGAAAAGGGTATTTTCGCCAAATTCTACACAGTTGGAAAGAAAAGCTTCTTGGTTAAACTCTCAGAAGGAAGTCCCGCGATGAACAATTTTTCAAGGCATGAGCAACCAAGTTTTATTATCTGGGCCACAGGATACTTTAGAATTGAGGAGTACTGGCTTTAGTAGACCCTCTCTGTGCACTACTTTCTCCCATTCCTCTCTGCAGATCCACTTGGATTTGTACATGAGAAACTGGCAAGAATTAATAGGCAAGAATGGACAGTCGCATGCGCCCTGGCATGCTCTGCTTTGAGCAAGCCAACTACACTGGTTATAGAGTGCGGTAGGGGTCACAGGTTCTCTTTGGAATGCCTCCCCGTGCACCACTCAGCTCTTTATCTGCATCTTGCCCATTCTTTGGAGTTCAGCTCCTGCTCACGTGCTCTGCAAGGCCTTCTCCGTGGCGGCCCCTCCCTTTTCTGAGCCTGCACCACCCACACGATCCTCATGAACAGCCTTTGATGTCCTGCCTACACCTCACTATTGGGCTGCATTTTTGTTGCTTTTGCAACATTCCAGAAGAAGAAGTTTTTTTGTCCTTAACTGAACGGACTGCTTCTTCAGAGCAACACCTGTCATTCGTTATTTTTTGTATTCCACTTCCAGGACTTTGTAGTTGGAAATCCGTTAACATGTAACCACTTGAATCAGATTCACTAATGCGGTAGCTATCTCCCAGAGATAGCTCTCCTTTTCAGTCTATTTATTTTTTTACAAAGTAGAGCTTTTTGACTAAAGATACTTTTACAGAGCCCAGTTAAATATTAAAAGTACCTCAAAATCTAGTTTAAAAGTAAATAGATGAGTGGTGGGGTTTTTCGTGACCTATTCTCCTTGCCTTGCTCTGGTTTCAGTTTTGAGTTTACCCAAAATGCCAAGGAGGCAGTGAACATGGTTGGGAGGAGGTTCATCTTTGCCATGACAACAGTTTTTAACATGTTTTGTACATGCTTCCTGGGGGGCGAAGGGTGGGGGGTGGCGTCTGCTGCCTGGTGCTCATGCCACCTTGACAGGCCCCATGCAGCCTGGTGGCAGCGTGGATGCAGCAAGACAGAGGAAACCTCCCCCTGGGATTAAAATTGAAAAAAAATGTAAAGAAATGTAATAATTTACAGTATTGACTTTGAACTCTGTGATGCTCCTTTGCCTTTTCTTTTTGACACGGGGACTAAGAGTGGACCAATACAGCTCTGTGCTAGCACTGATAATAACAGCACTAGATAACCTTCATCTGTAGCAGGCACTACTATGCTAAGCAAGTTACATGTGTTTTCTTCCCATTAATCCTTTGGGGTGAATACTGTTGTCATGCTCATTAGACAGATGAACAAGTTGGGACTGAGGGAGGCAATAGGTCAAAGGTCCCACATTCACTTAGAAAAAGGAAGAACTGAGTTTTGAATCCAGGTCTATCTGAGGCCAGAGCTCAACTCATAACCATTGATCCATGCAGCCTCTCTTCGGTCACTAGCTGAATTCTCACATATATGCCTCTTGCAAAACCAAGTTGAACCTCTTCATGCATTCCAAAGGGATGCTAAGTGCAGGACTGTGGTAGCTACCATGGATTTGTACCTCGTCCAAAGTACTGTGATGACAAGCTTTCATTCAGTTCTGCTACCATGATCAAATCTAACCCTTTCAGGATTTATGATTTTTTTTTAATAGTCCAGGTTATAGTTCATAGGGTAATTTAATACTATGTTGGGATTTACTGAAATACAGATCTAGGCTGTTAATTGCATGTTTTTTAAAATTTTGATATATGCAACTATAAGGTATACATTATATAAAGAGACACTAGAGACAAACAATTGATTTCCCTTTAGCCTGGACCTTGGGGACTCGGGGAATTGTTATCTGAGGGGATCTGTAATATGATACAGAGTCATCACTGGGCCATTAGCACTAAATCCAATCCAGAATAATAATGGCTACAAGTACTTATTCTGTGGCTTTCTAATGTTTTATAGGAAATAACATATTCTGGTGGATTCCAGGAATATATCCATAGAACATTCTAACAAAAACCTTTTTTATTAGAGTTGATAGTTACAGCAGAAATGACTTCCTAAAGTCTGTATTGGAAATATGGAAGAAAGCTTAAATCCTCTTGACAGACGTGGGAACTATCCCCTCCTGTTATAATAATGAAGTAGTGCTGAGGAGAGTCACACACGTGTCCTATACTCCCACATGGATAGCTTGGGAAATTGACCTTCTCTCTTGTGGACCTTCTAGAATTGCTCAAGGAAGAGTAACTGATCAGATGATATGAAATTCATATGTGATTAATAGGACAGTTTAGCTACTGAAGAGGCAATCTAGTTTCAGAACTAAGGGGAGAGGCTTTGGAGCTAGGCTGCGGAGGCCCACCGCTTACCAGCTGTGTGACCTTGGGTAAAATATTCAGTCTTCCTTCATCTCAATTACTTGGCTCTAAAAAAGTGGGTCAAAAATAATATTTATACAGGGTTGTTATGAGGTGCATATGCACTGCTATACAGGAAGTATTGGGATAGCACATGACACAATAAGCACTGACTATTATTACTAGAGTGGAATATAAAGAATAATGGTGATAGTGTTCAAAATAAAGGTAAAGTGCTCCTGAATCTCTGCAGTTTTTCAGTTCTCTTATGTGAACTAGAAAATTTTCTGTATCTGACATTATCTAGGGAGCCAGCACCCAGAGAGTTAGTTGTCAGGGATACAAACATGAAAAAGTCATCTTTACCCTTGAGGGATTTATCATCTAGAAAAAGGTAGATATGCACACCAATGATTCTCAATCATCATGTTAAGTGCATGAGTAGAGATGTCAAGCTGTTATGAGTGTATGAAGAGAGGATTGAGTAATTCTCCCTGGGAGAGCTATTAATACTAAAGCAGCTGATGTTCAACGGGGTCTCGAAGGAAGTTCTCCAGCAATCAGTACCTGGTTACTGATATCTTCTGCAGAAGAGGCTGTATTATATCTGTGCCTAGAACATTGGGTAGACTTTATCACTGAATGGTAGTAGCATTTGCTAGTCAACTACAACATGACAGGTTCCTTTACTTACGTTTCTGCTAGAGACAAAAGGGAATTAGGAGGAAGAGAAAGGGTGAAGAGAGAGAATTAAAAAAGAAGAGAAAAAGGAAAGAGCGTAATTTCCCCAAAGGTAAAGTTAAACATCTGAAAGTAAAAAGCTTTCTTGTGCAATATCCTATTTATGGGCAATAATGTCTCCATGGCTTATTTTAGTAGATTAATTACACACATAGAAGCCAAGGAAGGAGGCCTGTCTTTCACTGTTACGAATGAAAGAATTTTATTTAGAGACGATCTCTTCAAAGAAACAAAGCGATTTTAACTGATTTCTGTGTGACATCCGGATTCGTCCTTCAATAGTTAATATACAGACATTTAAACTGCAGTTTGCCCAGTTCTGCTTCACTGGTCATTGGGGAAATTCATCTAAAGCTGCAAAAAGGACTAGAAATGTTTGCATCATATTAATAAACGGGAAACCGAGGAAGCTGCCAACTGGCAGCAGAGTGTGTTTTGGTGGTTTGATAAGGCTCCTAAAGAGTTTATGATGTGACAGATGTTTCACTACACTATTGTGAAATGAATAGATTATGAGAAGTAATTAGATGTACATTGGAATCAATGCTGTTATCATCGAGGCCTTCGGGCGATGCAGTAGATGAGAGTCTTGGCAGCAGGTGGTCCAATGGCTCGGAGACAGGAAGACACACCGCAGGAGACTGAGTGACAGGTTTCACAGATCCAGGGGGCGAGAGATCTGAGCTGGGCTTGCATTTGTAATCTTTACTCATGTATAAATAATAACAACTCCACCATTGACTTCATGCGCTATGTCATACCCTCTGTTACCCTCGCACACGTAGCGTAGTGCTAGTTTCATCCACTCAGAGTTACTCTCTGTCTCCCTGTTTTCAAATATGCATATGTATGTTTGATTGTAACTGACAGCTCTATCGTTTTTTGAGGAAAGGCTTTTAGAGTTAATCATCTGATGATTACATTTATTTTTAATGCTTGGCATTGAGCCGCCATTGTACAAAACTACCTATAGGTTGCAGATCAGAGGCTGAAAAATACTTTAACTGCCTTTCATCATAAAGGCAGTTTCTTCTCTCTGCCTCATTGACTAACATTTAAAGGGACACATTTGTCTCTCTGCTCTGTAAAATCCCTTTGCAGGGGACTTGGCAGGGTCACCCTCCACGCTTGAAGCAACCATATGGAGCCTGCTGCTTTCAAGAGAAGGTTTTGGTTTCTGCCAGTTTCCTGGGTCAGCTATTAGCACTCTGGGGAATATCGAAGTTTCCAAGCAAGGAATGAAGAGGAAGGGAAGAAATGGGTGATTAGGGGAATCAAGTAAACTGATTCCTTATGTACATCTGCTACCCCTGTAGTAAGAAGAATTACATAGAAGAATTCTTTATTAGCCTCTATCTGCTTAAAACAGCAATGGTACTCACGTTAAAAAGGGGAGGGGAACTTATTCAGTAATCTCAAAATAAATATATCACTTTGAAAATTAAAGCAATCTTAGTAGAAAATCTGTAGCATATGGCTGTATACTCACTTACATATGTACAAGGTTTTTATACTCTTACTCATATGGCCATCCAATTCAGTGATTAACTGATTCTTCTGTTCATTCTAAACTGTTATCAGACCTTCACTTCACTATATCCCTGTTAGTTCTGCTGTGGATATAAACCTAAGAGATTATGTCATGTAGAAATCAATTTTCTGTATTGGTGACACACACCCTCATGTTATTCCCTGTCTGCCTTCCATAAGAAGTTAAGATGTTTGGGTGTTTTCTTTGAGGTTAACATGCATCATGTACTAGACTTCATAACGCAGAAAGTGGACACTAGAATAACTTAATGAAATAATATTAAGCTGATATACAAAATCTTAAAAAAAAAGACTCCTAGTTGCCATTCTTAACTAACTCCTGGATATTTTGACATAATCATTGTCTGAAAATTTAAAAAGGATAAGATTTTCTTCCTGTTTAAGAATCTGCTTATTAAAGTTCTAGAAAAAAAAAAACGATGTGTTCCATATACCATACGTTAAACTAAGGATGATAAAGATCTAAATGCACTAAACACAAGGCTTTTGCCTTTCGAAGGTCTGCTGTATCAGATGTCTGTGTCTGGGGATTCCTAGGTAAATCGTCAGCTCTTGTGATTTTGATAGAGCCCATAGCTGGTCAATCAGGACTTCCTGGGAGGCCAATAAAGCTGAATCCTTCATAGTTAATATGACCTTGTCAAACAGGCATGAGGAAAAACCTGAAGAGGAAAGCTCTGTGCAATTGGTCTATGAACACGAACTTTCAGCAGTAACAGCAACCATTTATGGAATACTCAGCTAAGTGCTTTCCAGACGTAATCTCATTTTATTTTCACAATATCCTTAGAAAGTAGATTCTATGATTATCCTTATTTGATAGATTTTGGGGAGGTTAGAGAAATTGCCAGATGTTGCCTGAGGAGTTGTGAAACCTGGGTTTAAAACCAGTTTTCCAATTCCAAAGCTTGTGTTCATCATCATACTTCATGTCAAATGGTGTTCTTGAAACCCTGTGCTTTTCCTATGGGATTGAAGGTCTCATAGGTTTCAAATAAAGGGAAAAATTACTTGTAAGAAAATTCATGTAACCCTATTATCTATTTGAAAAAAAAACCCCAACAACTCCACAAAACAAGGTTTAATAATATGCATAGTTCTATTTGTTAATATTCTTGATATATTATTGACTTTACTCTCAGTATTAATTGTGGGTCTTTAAATGGAGGCTGCCCAGGAGTTCCAGTGATTGGTGAATTCTTACAGGTCTGTCACAGGGATTAAATTAAACAATATCCTCAGGTGATTAAATAAAACAATGCTGGAACATCTCTACCAATAAGAATGTCAAACAATCTGTTGCTGAAATCTGACTGCTAAAAAGTTTGAGCTAAACTGTATCACCCAATAGACTTTATAGTTAGATTAAATTTCTATATTGGAGCTTTAAAAATAGACTTAGGCTTTGTAATTAAAACACTCTCTCTTGGGGAAGCCGGGATGGTTCAGTGGGTTAGGCGCTCACTTTGCAGCCCCAGGGACCGAGGATCGAATCCTGGCCCCGGCCCGTGTGGACCCATATGCTGAACTGGGGGGTGCCCCCAGTTCGGTTCTCACCGGGGCAAGACCCCGGCCCGATTCCTGCCCTGTGCAGCCCCACGCCCACCTGTGGAATGAAACTATGTGGAAAAGCCGATGATGTGCAACTATGGAGACTGTTCTGGGCCCTCCCCCTTCTCTCTCTCTCTGACTCTGTATCTCTCTCTCTCTGTCTCTCTCTCTCTCTTAAAAACAATAAATAAATTTTAAAAAACAAACAAACAAACAAAAAAACAACACTCTCATACTGGCACATGAGAAGACTGATAAACCAGTAGAATAGAATAAAAATACCCAGAAGTAGACCCAAGTATATAAATAAAGTTATTATATAATAGTAGTAGCTCGAATGCTTAAAGATAAATTTTTAATAATGGCACAGAGTAACCATTTAAAAAATAAAAAAATTAAAACTAAATCTATTTCTCATATTATATGCAAGAATAAACTTCAAATCTATCAAAATGTGAAAAATGAAGCTATGTAAATACCAGATGAGCTCATGATTGAATTCCTTTTTAAATGTGGTGCAGAAAACATTTGTGAACTGTGACTCAAAATCTAGAAGCCAAAAGAGATATGATAGATAAGTTGGGCTACATTTTTTTCCCCATGGCAAAAACAGCATACACAAAATCATAACACAACTAAGATACTGGAAAAAATATTTGCAACATATATCACAAAGAACTGATATACCTAATATATTAATAGCTCTTAAGAATTGACGGGGTGGGAGAAGCTGGGATGGCTCGAAGGATTAAGCGCTCCCTTTGCAGCCCCGGGGAACAAGGATCGAATCCTAGCCCTGGCCTGGGCAGACCCATATGCTGAACTGGGGTGTACTTCCCATGCAGGAGACTCTCAGTTTGGATCCCAGGGCAAGCTTCCCATGTGGGAGACCCTGGGTTCGGCCCCTGGCTTGAGGGGGCATGCCTGCCATGAGGGAGGCCCCCAGCCTGGATGTATAACTATGGAGACTACTGAGCCCTCCCCGTCCTCTCTGTCTTTCTCTGTCTCTTGCTCTGTCTGTCAAAAACAATAAAATAAATCTAAAAATAATTGAGGGGCAAGAGACCAAACCTTGGCAGAAATATGAAAAGAAGACAGAGAATTCAGAAAAAAAGTTATGAACGGGCCTTTAAAATATGGAAAGATGTTCAAACTCACGCAAAATTAGATGTAGATTAATGCTGAGGTATTATTTCTGACCTATCAAATTAAAAAATTAAAAAGTATAACAATACATTCTGTTTGTAAGGCTGTGGAAAAACACTTTTCCTGCCTCGCTGGTGGGAAAGCAAATGAACACCACCTGTCTGAAAGGGAAGTTAGTGCTACTTAACAAGTCCACACATGCACTCACTTTTGAACCCAGCTATAGCGCTTAAAGGAATTTACGTCAGTTTCACTTCCAAGAATACAAATATTTTTTGCAGATGGTTATTAATTTTATTATTGTTTGTAATTGTAAAATGTATGAAACAACCTAAATGCACATGCATAGGAGAGTCGTAAAATGCACTATTGTACACCTGCACAATGGAATACCAGTCAACTATAGAAAAGAATGAAGAAGAGCTCTGTGAACTGATAAGGGGTGTTTTCCAGGACATATTGATAAGTGAAAAATGAAAAGGCAAATGTTTCTATAGTAGGTTGCCTTTTTAAGCATGAATAGAAAAGAAAATGCATATACATCTGTTCATTTGTGAAAAAAAATATACATATAGGCACAGCTTTATGTGGACACACCTTGCAGACAAGACCTTTAACAAGTAATTGAACTTAACCTCACCAGCAATAAGGCATATTGATGTCATGTACCTACTGATATAATGAACTAAGAAGGGCATAACATCATTTCTGTAGGAGTCTTGCTAAAATAGCATGACCTAAATTTATTTTGTTTTTGTTTTTTTCTGACAGAGAGACAGACAGACAGACAGAGAAAGACAAAGAGAAGGGGGAGAGCCCAGGGCAGTCTCCATAGTTGTATGTCATGAGTTTTCAATATAGTTTCACTCCACAGGTGCGTGGGGACTGTACAGGACAGGATGAGCTGGGAGCCTCCTGCATGGGAGGCTCGCCCCCACTGGGGGCCTCCTACGTGGGAAGCATGCCTCAGTGAGAAGCTAACTGGAGGCACACCCTAGTTCAGCACATGGGTCCACACGGGCCAGGACCAGGACTCAATCCTCAGACCCTGGGCAGCAAGATGAGTGCTCAACCCACTGAGCCATCCCAGCATCCTCACAACCTAAATTTAACCAGGAGTAAACTTTAGACAAAACTAAATTGAAGAAGATTCTACAAAATGTCTGGCCAGTAGTCTTCAAAATCTTCTCTTATTTCTCAGCCCTATTGAGATATAATTGAAAAATAAAATTGTAAGATGTTTAAAGTGTACAATGTGGTGATTTGATATATGTATAGGAGTATATTGTAAAAGGATTCCTCCCATTAACACATTCATTACCTCACATATTTACCTTCTCTCTCTCTCTCTCTCTCTGTGTGTGTGAGAGAGAGAGAGAGAGAGAGAGAGAACATTTAAGTTCTACTCTCTAACATACAGTAAGGAAAGGATAGTATCTTCAATAAATGGTGCAGGGAAAACCAGATTTTTGTGTATGTCTTACATCATACACAAAAATCAGCTGAAAACAAATTAAAGACTTAAATGTGAAACCTGAAACCATAAAACTCCTAGAAGAAAATATAGAGGTAAGCTCCTTGACATTGGTGATGATTATTTTTTGATTTGATACCAAAAGAAAAACAAAAGCAAAAATAAACAAGTAGGACTACATCAAATTGGAAATCTTCTGTACAGAATAAAGAACCATCAACAAAGTGAAAAGGCAACTTAAGGAATGGGAGAGAAAAAATATCTCTCAAAAATGCTCAAAAACCACTTTATTACTCTCTGTTTCTCTAGCATGAATGGTGACCTAGAGTCCTTAAATATTTGTTTTGTGTATTTGCTGCCAAATCAAGCACTAAGTCTTTACTTAAGTATTTTTGTGCCTCTCCAAGTACTGAATTTACTACTAGAAGATTTCTCTTATTTTTCTCTCCTCTCTATTATTTCTGTTGAATAGTTAATTGTTATGAAAACATATTAGAAAAAATTAAATTGAATGGACAAGGTGTTAGGCAAACATGGTGAGTGTGGTTAATGTTAAGTAAGTTTCTCTCAGTGAACCTGATAGTAATGCACTTGACTAAGATGAGGCTGCTTTGTAATTGGGAATTAGAAAAAACTGGTACTTCCTTAAGTATAAGACACTGATATATGCAACCTGTCATTTTATTTTAATGCACTTCTATATATCGCAATTGTATAACAATTTAGCAATTATAGAATCTGCATAACATTTATTTATTTATTTATTTTGCCACTTTAAGGTTAAATTCCACTATATGTTTAGCTTCAATGACCAAATTTTGGCTGAATGTTATTATCTGGCAATACCTTAGAATAAGAAGACAAAGTTTGCAAAGCAAATTAATGGTTTTAAAAAATGTTCAGGCACTGTTTTAACCACATCCAAAGCAAACTCTTATACACAATTGAGAGTATGAATCTTCTATTCTCTAATAGAGTCTTGTCAAGAGCCTTACTTGCAATACTTCTTTCCGCAGTAGTTAGATCAATTTTTGTTAAGCACCAGGAGTAATATAACTGTATTTGTTTAAGAATATTTTACAGGGGAAGCCGGGATGGCTCAGTGGGTTAAGCGCTCACTTTGCAGCCCTGGGGACTGAGGATCGAATCCCGGCCCTGGCCCGTGCAGACCCATATGCTGAACTGGGGAGCTCCCCCAGTTCAGTTCTCTCTCTCTGTCTCTATATCTCTCACTCTCTCTCTGTCAAAAAAAAAAAAAAAAGAATATTTTACCATCCTAACTTATTCATTAATCTTCTTAATTCAGCCAATATAAACAGCACCGCCCAACAAACAAACAAACAAACAAAAATAAATAAAAAAAGAACCACACACTCTAATTTAAAAAAGTGGGGGGGGGGGCAACAAACATAGAATAGGCAATTCTCAAAGGAAGAAATACAAAGATTTACTAAACATGACTAGGTATTGATGGAGATCCAAGATGGTAGAGTGTCTGCTTCCTTTTGTGAACACATAAAAATTACAACTAAATTATAAAAGTCAATCTGAAGAATCATCTGAAGTCTAGTTGAACAGAAGTTTTATAACCAAGAATATAAAGAAGAAGCCACATCGAGACTAGTAGGGGGGGTGAAGATGCCAAACCTCCATGTGGCAGCTGATATTCAGGAGGGTTATCTTGACCGCGGAGGTTCCCCCCTGGAGGAGCCGGTGAGCCCAGCCCCACACCAGGCTCCCCAGCCTGGAAGACGAGCAGCAGAAAGAGGGGCCGCCACAACATCTGAATGTGAGAAAAAGTGGGGATTCTGACCATGTGGGTGGGACAGAGGCTGCAGGAAACCTGGTGTCCTCATAAAAAGCCTGCTCACAGACACACTCACTGGCAGGCGTTCATGTGGGTTGCCGGCAGGACGGTGCCTCAAGAGATACAGCAGGCATACAGGAGTCAGGCTGAAGTGGTTGGCTTTGGGGAGAGGGCTCGAGGTGACTCACCATATGTCCTCAGTGGGGCCCTCCTCTGGTGTAGCCAGTAGGTTAACACCGTTTTCCTTATGTTGCGCCCTTCCCTCACATGGCCAAATTGGAATCTGATCGGTCTGGTGAGCTCCACTTGATCCCCTTTGGTGACTCACTGAGACTCCCGCCACCCAACTCTGTACTGCTTCAAGACTTTATCAATGGCTGAATCTAACAGGACCTGGCATGTGGCAAGAGTCCTAGGAGTTTCCTGGCTTTTTGCAGGGCTACCTCAGGCCTGTTGCTGGTGGCAGCTGTCCTCAGTCCAAAGTTTGCCTTCTCTCACATCCCTACAGGCTCAGCACAGGCAGGGAACAACCATAGATCACTTTGGAGCCCCTACCAGGCAGTCTCTGGAGGGTTACAGACAGTGGGTGGCCAGACTCCCTCCCAAGAAGCCCCAGAACCACCATATTTGAAAGTTGGCTTCAGACCACAGCAGAGCACTGCCCAATTAGCTCCACGAGTGACACACATAAAGAGAGATCTCAACAGGCACCATAGCTCACTGGGACAAACCCACCCAGTCGTGTAAGCCCCCACACAGCAGTTTATAAGCTGCGGACATGGCCCTAACCCACAGCCAATTAGCCCGAGGATCAGTTTTGTTCAGTGACATGCCAACAGCAATCAGGGCTCAACTAGAACAGAACACATGCAACCTACACAAGGGACATTCCTGGAGCACACAACACATGTGACCAGGGAGACTGGGCCCCACAGGGCACCTCCTACATAAGGCGACCTGGCCAAGACAGGGAGACATAGCAGATGTACCTAACACGTAGAAACAGACACAAGAGGGAGCCAAATAAGGGAACAAGGAAATACATTTCACTTGAAAGAACTGGAGAAAACTCCAGAAAATGAACTGAACAAAATGGAGGCAAACAAACATACCAGAAACTTAGTGAGGGGAAGCTGGGATGGCTCAGCGGGTTAAGCGGTCACTTTGAGGCCCCGGGCACCGAGGATCGAGTCCCGGCCCCAGCCCATGTGGACCCACATGCTGAGCTGGGGTGTGCCCCCAGTTCAATTCTTGCCGGGACCTATGTGGGAGGCTCCCGGCCTGGTTCCTGCCCTGCGCAGGCCTGTGCCCACCTGTGGAGTGAAACTATATGGAAAACTAATGTCAACTGTGGAGACTGCTCTGGGCCCTCTCCCTTCTCTCTGTCTCTCTCTGTCTCTGTTTCTCTCTGTCAAATATCAATAAAATAAATCTTTAAAAAAAAAAAAAAGAAAAGAAATTTAGTGAGAACTTCAACAAACAGACAGCAAGCATAAACATAGACATAGAAACCATGTAAGGGGAAAAAAAGTCAAAAGTGAAGAATACAATAATTGAAATAAAGAATGCAATAGGAGGAATTAGCTGCAGACTGAATGAAGCAGAAGATTCCAAATCAGCAATTTGGAAGACAAAGTAGAAAACTCCCAATCAGTTCAGCAAAAAGAAAAAAAAAAAGGATAGTTTAAAAGACCTCTGGGACAACAGCAAGTATAAAATCATTTGTATCATAAGGGTATGGGATTGAGAACATATTTGAATACATAATGGCTGATAACTTTCCTAATGCGGGGAAGGAAATACACAGTCCATGATGTACAGAGTCCCAAACAAGATGAACCCAAAGAGGCCCATTTCATAATTAAAATGGCAAAGGTTAAAGACAAAAAGAGAATCCTAAAAGCAACAAGAGAAAAGTAACTACAAGGGAAATCTTGTACAGCTGTCAGCTGATTGCTCAAGAGAAATTCTGTAGGACAGAAAGACAACTAGTAACTTATAAGGGAGCTCCCTTAAAACTGTCAGATGATTTCTCAACAGAAACTTTGCAGACCAGAAGAGATTGACACAAAATATTCAATGTGATGAAAAGCAAGGACCTACACCTTAGGGTACTCTACTCAATAGGCTAGCATTTAAAAATCAAAGGATGGCGCAGTGGGTTAAGCGCTCGCTTTGCAGCCCTGGGGACCAAGGATCAAATCCCGACCCCAGACCGTGCAGACCCATATACTGAACTGGGGCATGCTTCCCATGAGGGAGGCCCCCAGTTCAGTTCTTGCCCCCCAGTTGGGGCTGGGTCCCTGGCAAAAAGGGGTGTGCCTCCCATGCAGGAGGCCCCCAGCCCAGTTCCCACCCTGTGCGGCCCCCGCCCACCCATGTGGAATGAAACCATGTCAATAAACTGATGACGTACAACTATGGAGATTGTTCTGGGCCATCCCCCTTCTCTCTGTCTCTGTCAAAAATAATAACCTAAATATTAAAAAAAATCAAAAGCAGTATAAAGAACTTTCCAGACCAAAAAAAAAAAAAAAAAGGTAAAGGAGTTTGTCCCCACCAAACCAGTATTACAAGAAATATTAGAGGGACTTCTTTACAGTGGAGGGATAAAAAAGATCAAAATTATGACTAATAATATGGCAATAGCTACATAGCTATTAGTACAAACAATTACTTCTAATGTAAGTATATTAAGTGCTTTGATCAAAAGACATAGGAGGGCTGAATGAATAAGAAAACAAAACTTTTACATATGATGCCTACAAGACTCATTTCAGATTGCAACACATACAGAGACTGAAAGTAAAAAGATAGAAAAATTCTTTTATAAAAATGAAAATAAAAAATACTCTGGGGTAGCAATACTTATCCCAAACAAAATAAACTTTAAAACAAAGGCTTTATCACCAGAGGGTAATGGGGTTGGAGAAGTGAGATATATGGTGATGGAAGGAGAACTGACTCTGGGTGGTGAGCACACAATACAACACATAGACAATGTATTGTAGAATTGTACACCTGGAACCTATGTAATGTTACTGGCCAATGTCACCCCAATAAATTTAATAATAATAATAATAATAAATTCTGGCATGTCAGACAGAGAAAGACAGATGTAATGAGATTTCACTTGTATGTGGAATCTAATGAACAAAATAAACAAAACAGAAATAAACTTGTAAATACAGAAAACGTTTTGATGATTGACAGATGGGAGAGTGGGAGTGTGGGTGAAAAAAGGGGAAGGAATTAAAAAGTACAAATTGGTTGTTGCAAAGTATTTATGGGGAGGTAGGGTATAGCGTAAGGAATATAGTCAATAATATTGTAATAAATAGGTATGGTGTCATACGGGTACTAGATTTGTTGGGGTGATGTATGCAAGGAGGTTGGGTGACAGGTGAAAAATGTAAAGGGATTAAAAAGTAAAAATTGATAGCTACATAATAGTCATGGGGATGTAAAGTAAAGCATAGGGAATATAGACAATGACACAGTAATAACTGTGTATAGTGCCAGGCATGTAGTAGACCAATCAGGGAGATATCTGCTTGAATTATATAAATGTCTAACCACTATGTTGTACACCTGAAATTAAGATAAAATAATATGGAATGTCAACTGCAATTGAAAATTTTTTAAAAAGAGCAGAAAAGGTGAAGGGGAATAAGAGGTCCAAATTTCCAGCTATAAAAAATAAGGTCGTGGGGATGTAGTATACAGCATAGGGAATATAATAATACTGTGATAGCACTGTATTGTATCAGATGATTGCTGGACTTATCATGATAATCACTTCTTTTGGTATGTAAATAATGTATAACTGTGACGTATCCCTGAAACTAATGCAATATTATCTATCAGCTCTATTTTTAATAAAAATATATGACTAGATATTCAGCCCCATTATAGATAAGAAAATGCAAGTAAAAATGACACACATTTTTGCCTTTTGCAAAGAAATGGTAGGAATAATTACTTCAATAAGTTGAAAAAGTTGCACATACAGGATTATTTATATTATTAAAAAACTGGAAAGTAAATGCTCATCAATAATGAATTGGTAAATTGTAGCATGTCTATATAACAGGATACTGTGTGGCTATTAAAAATGGTGAGACTGATTACTTTTTTATTATATTGGGAATCCTTTGGACAAACCTTAAGTTCAGTGACTTACTAAAACTCACCAAACTCAGAAAAATTCCTTTAGTCATGCTTATCATTTATTACAGCAGAAGGATACAGATTAAACTCAGCAAAGGAAAATGTGCATCAAGTGCCATCCAGGAAAAGACAGGACGTTTCCAAAAGTCCTCTCCCAGTGGAGTAACAAGGGCAGTGCTTAATCTTCCAGCAATGATAGGTAACAACTCAGGGAAGCTCACTGAAATCTTGGTCTCCAGGGTTTTTATTGAAGGGTCAGTAACATGGAGCATCCATGTATCTAATCTTAGCTGTTTAATCTCCAGCTCCCCAGAGATCAAACTCATACAGGATGGCTCAGTTTCAGGTGTAACAAAAACATTCACCATAAACCACTATAAATGTGATAGTTGTTGCCATAAAGTACGTAACATGGCCTAAGTTCTCAAGTAGACAAAGACATTCTTACGAGGCAGAGAATCCCGTGGGCTCAGAGGTTATATGCTAGGATTCAATCAAGGGCCAGTCCTAAGGTCTCTTAAATAGCCAACACCTATACAAGTTGAGTTGCCCCTTTATTGAACAATCTTCATTTCTTGCTTGGTCTGCCAAAATACACGATGGGGACACAATGCACTCTCATCAATAACAGTGGTTGACGATGGTAAAAATTGGCAATAATTGTTATGGAGGGAGCTGTGTATGTGGTTGAGAGAGAAGGAAGATGAAATGAGGTGGGTCCATGGTCCTGCAAAAATCACCGCCGCGTGTAGGTATTTGGTTTGTAAATGTCCTGGCCCACCCCTATTTGGATGTAACACCCAAACGTCACTTTTGCTGCAATCCGTAGTATGAAGTATAATTTATTTTGTGATTCAGTGCATGACTATACTAAGCAGACATACACAGTCAAAGTAATTTTATGAAAAAAACTCTTACCTTTACACATGCAATGAATGCATTCTGATATTTCCCATCTTATTCCATTCTATCCTATAGCATTTATAAAATGCTAAAGAACATAAGATTGATTTCATGCTTCACTAATAGTTTAAGAAATACTGCCTACTTGTAAATTGTAGATGTAGAAAGATTTCATGAAATATGGGTTAAGTAGCAAGTTAGAGAGTAACATATATACCCTATTATGATTCATTCTATGTAAAATATTATAAATATATAGTAAATTTATATATGTGCATATAGAGAGAAGGTCCTTAGAAAGTTGTTCATTGAAATGGTAATGAATGCTTTAAAAAAAATTTTAGTTACTTTGGAAGTAACTCAGGCAATTGGGATTTTAAGTACAATAGTCTTAATGACTTTACCTGCCTTATTAAAATTTACTTTTTAGCACAATGTTTTGTTTTGTTTTTACAAAAGCTAGAAAGCAATTTTTAAAAATATGTAAAATAGTCTCAAAATATAAAAAATATAAAGGTAACCAATAATCCTCATGCATGCCAAGCTATAATAGATTGATCAGACAAAATTACCAAGACTTTAAATCAATGTAATTTCTTCCCAAATATCTCACATTATTACTTTAGAGTATTTATTGAGGATAAGTGAGAAGACAATTGTCCCCTTTAGATATCATGAAACTTAAAAAAAAAAATCTACTCTCTTACGTACTAGTAAATTATTCTTACCATAGTGTTAACTCTGATTGAAACCTAAATAAAATATTTTGGGATATGATTAAGTAAATATATGAAACTACATAGTTTAAAATAAATACATAGCAAAAATAGCCTTTTTTATTATCTGACAAAGGGAACTTCTTAGTCACAATAAACTTTGACAGTGATCACTTATTATTATTTGATAACTTAAAGCCACTAAAAGATTATAACACATACATGGTTTAAATTGCAGTTCTCTACAAGTTAACTGAAACAAACTGTTTTCATCCAGTATAGAGCTTTTGTACAAGCAGAGGAGCTTGTTTATTCTCAAGGCAAATTTGTATCTCAGTAACTCCTGTTACTTTCCCCATTTCATCAAATCAGACACCAGTCTAGGTAACACATGAAATTATGAAGTAATAATTACTAATCCTCTTAGAAGCAAATTCACGTTCCTAAAAAATTTTACCATTTGTCATTGTCCCCGTTTTACAAGATCTCTGGATGGGTAAGAACATGATAGTAATGCTGTATTATTTGCATAGCTACTTTTCACCAAGATTACTTCCCTTTGTAAACACAGCACAATGGAAGAAAAACCTTATCTCTGTGTAAAAGATTCCCCTTTTTTCATTTCCCCACATATTAACCTTTTATACCAGAAAAAGTGTACCACGTTGTTAGTTTCCAGGTCTACCCTTATTTACATGACTTCAAAGGCCAATATTCACTCAGAAAACATTTGAATTTCTCTTCATCTTGTGAAGATCTTCTTTTGTTGTGTAATTAAGGTGGCCTATAGCCAAACAAACATCTAACTGAGTCTCATGGGAATTAATAAGCATGCTTTTCCAATGATTTGGGATTAGTGGTAGTTTTTGAAGAATTGGTCTTAAGCTTAATAATGAAAATTTTGGAGTGTAACTGGATTACAATATTAAATGACCCAAGAGAATAAAGGCAGACCACATAACCCTAAGCTATATGCTACTGAAGGGTTATAAGAGCTTCAGTGTAAAATACAAAAATTGCCCTGTTATCCTTATAATATTTTCTAGTGAATTGAAAACATTAATGTAAAAATTTTTATTTCATCTTTGTTCTTAAGATAATATGCCAAAATCTAATGGAACAAATACCACATACTTGTTAGATTATAATGTAATGATTCTAAATACTAACTATTGTGAAACTAGGTTGCATAATTGACCTCAAACTCAATTTTGAAGCATCACTCTTCCATTGCTTTTATAGATAGAATATGTTATATTAAAATGTAACAAATCCACCACTATATTTAATTAATTCTGAATATTTAATGGTCTGCCCACAAATTATCTCAGTTTATGGAGGAAAATTTAAATAAATACATGTTTTGAAAACAATAGATGAGCCCTGCCAAAGAAGACTTTCTTTCAAAGTTAATAATAATCAAAGTTCCAAAAATGATAATAAAGTTATAAGCCATGTGCCTGGAACAAATGGATTTTTTTCTCACCTTTGACTCAAAACAAAAAAACAAAAAGAGAAAGGGAGGAGGTTTCAGTCACACTGTATTTAATCCAATTTGCTTTGGGTTTAATCTCCAAAACAAGGCTGGTCTGCTAATTCCCAATTATAATGGCACATGTAATCAGAGTCCTCATTAACAAAGACTGACTATATTGTCTATTAGGGATGAAAATTTGAAATGCAAATTCAGCAAATCAAAACGTTAAATGAGCTCCTACCCAAGATGGTTAGTGCTCCTGCCAGGGTAGAGCACGCTGGCCAACACCTGCCCTGGATTTTCCCTGCAGCTGAATGTTTCCTTCAGTTCCAGTCTTTGCCTCCTAATTGACCTGCTTATGATCTCTGCTACAATTAACATATGCTTATTAGTAATGGCTGGTTAAAGATTGCGACTGCCGCAGTTTACAAAGTCTAATAGAGATGGCACTCCACAGGAAGGACGAAGCCACTATTTCTCTCAACAGCAAAGTCACAATGGTTAGAGTACCTGTGGTAGAAATGACATGATTTTTCACACAGTCTGATGTATGGAAATCATAACTAATTGATACTGAAAATCAATGCATACATGACTCCAGGCCTTATAAATACTGAGGAAGGTACAAAATACTTGATGAGTCCATTTTTCCTTTTAAGCAAGTAATTTCTAATTTGGTTTTAGGAATAAGAGAAAGTGAAAGAACATCTCTAACCTAAGGTTTATCTTGAATTTTGAAATCATAGCTTTTTCTCTTCAGAGTAATTCCATATAATAAAATGGAAAAGTATGCATGTGAAAGAAATTTTTTTTAATTTTAATAGGGTGATGAGGTTTTCAAAAGATTATATTCAGAATTTACATCCTGATTACCACTCATCCTAGTTTCTAGGTAATATTACCAGATTTGAGAGCACTTGAATGACAAAGTAGCTTCCATTTTTGCTTCTAGTCATGTGATTTGATGTAAGAGATATTCCATTTTCTGTTTTCTTTTTTTTTTTTAAGATTTCTTTTTATTTTTTGACAGACAGACAGAGACAGAGAGAAGGGGGAGGGCCCAGAGCAGTCTACATACCTGACAGAATTAGTTTTCCATATAGTTTCATTCTACAGGTGGGTGTGGGGTTGCGCAGGGCAGGAACTGGGCCGGGAGCCTCCCCCATAGGCCCCAGCAAGAACTGAACTGGGGACACACCCCAGTTCAGCATATGGGTCCACCTGGGTTGGGGTTGGGATTCGATCCTCGGGCTCCAGGGCTGCAAAGTGAATGCTTAACCCGCTGAGCCATCCCAGCTTCCCCAAGACATTCCATTTTCTTTGAAGTAGTTTTCTGTTACTCAGAATTAATGTTTGACCCATTATAAATCTCAATTTTTACATCCTCTTATTGATTAGGAAATAGTTATTTGGTTATTTCTAACCAAAGGAGCAACTATAGGTTGATCAAATTTATTCTTAAATCATTATCTCTAGTGATCATTTCTGTCTCTAACAGGAGGTAAAAGACTATCCTGAGTCTCAGGAGGCCTTTGGCTGTTAGTGATTAACAATATAATCTTAGATGAATGTATTAATTTTCTATTGCTGTGTAACAAAACAATATGAATTCAGCAGTTTAAAACCACTCCCATTTATTAGAGCATCATGTAGGTCAGAAATCTAGGCATGATATAATTTGATTCTCTGTGCAAGTTCTCTCACTGGACTGAAATCAAGGTGTCATTCAGGGTGACAGTTGTCATCCAGGGCTTGGGGTTCTCTTCTGAGCCCACTGGTTTTAGGCAAAATGTAATACAATTGTTGTTACCTTTGCTGGCTGTTAGTCAGGGGCTGCTCCCTGCTCCGAGAGCTTGCCCACATCCCTTGCCACATGGATCTCTCCCTTTTGAAGCCAGTAATAGTTCACTGAATCCTTTTTCTTCAAATCAATCTCTCTCTCTCTCTCTCTCTCTCTCTCTCTCTCTCTCTCTTTCTCCCTCTCCCCCTCTCTTCCTCTGTACCCCTTCCCCCATCCCCTTTATCAGTGAAAGAAAGCTCTTCGCTTTTAAAGGGTTTATGTGATTGGGTGACAATCACCCAAATAATCTTTTTATTTTAAGACCAACTATGCCATATAACATAACCAAGTCATGAAAGTAAAATCTATTATATTCATAGTCTTAGGGATTATGCAGAATGTATGGATTAGAGAGGTGAGAAATCTCAAACTTCTGCCTACCCCAGCAAATCCTTGAGCTTTCTTTGACCTCACCTTCCTAATGTAAAGTGAGGAGTTTGAACTAGGTTATTTCTGCCTCCTTTTAGCCTATCTCAAAATTTCCAGGTCTGAATAATTGCAGACACACGACTCACAGACACAAACACAGTTAATTGCTATACATTCAATTGGGCTATTTTATTTGGTTAGTCAGTTGGCTTTTAAACAATTAAGTGGTGATAGAATAAATCCTATTATTAGAATTTCTAGGTAAAATAAGAGAATGATGCATGGTCTCTAATTTCACGAAACAACAAAATAGCATTAGAGACAAAATAAAAATTTATACAGTATACAAAGGAGAGTTATGAGATGAATTATGTTCTTGTACTGAGATGAAAGCTCAATATGGCTAGTGGTAAAGAAAATATTGCTTGAACATTTTGTTTTTCACCTTGTTCTGTAAGCAAAACAGAGTTCTAACAAGACAGTGCTTATATATATATATATATATATATATATATATATATATATATATATATATATATATATATAATTTATTGGGGTGACATTGGTTGATAAAAGTTACATAGGTTCTAAGTGTACAATTCTATAGTACATTGTCAATGTGTTGCATTGTGTGTTCACCACCCAGGGTCAGTTGTCTTTTCATCACCATATATTTGGCTCCCCCTCCCTCCGCTTCCACCCTGCTACCCCCCTTATCCTCATGTAACCACTAAGCTATGGACTGTGTCCATGAGTTTTCATTTCCTTATTGTTTTCAGTTTTATATTCCACATATGATTGAAGTCGTGTGGCTCTTAATTTTTTCTGTCTGGCTAATTTCACTTAACAGGATGATCTCAAGGTTCATCCATGTTTTGTTTTTAGTTTTTTTTCAGTTTTTCTGATGCATTTCAAAATTGTTTGAATTTCCCAAGAAAAACAAATCTGCTTAAAAATTCTACGAGCACTTCTTCCTTCTAGAGTTTCTTAAATGTAGCGAAAGCAGTCACCTTTTGATACTTCTGGCTTTCTCAGTACAAGTCAGATTTCCAAATACCACATAATCTAACTTTGAAATTTATGACACTGCTGTATTCCTTTGTGTTTTTAATTGTATTTTACATAGGCTCATTCTGCTTTGGAGCAGTGTTCTCTGCTTCAGCATTGCTCAGCACAATTTTCCCACATTAAGTAGGAGAGTGTGATCTGAATGACCTGATCAGATGTGTTTGCATGTGTCTAACTTTAACAAGTAAGGACAATAGGAAAGAAGAAAACATAATTCCTTTTATTCTTTCTAGACTCTGGGATTGTGAAGAAAAAAATGAAAATATTAAAAAATTTGGGGGAAAGCCGGGACGGCTCAGCGGGTTGAGCGCTCGCTTTGGGGCCATGAGGACCGAGGATCGAATCCCGGCTCCGGCCCAGGCAGGACCCACGTGCTGAACTGGGGAGTTCCCACAGTTCGGTTCTCTGACTGTCTCTGTCTCTGTCTCTCTCTCTATCTGTCAAAAAGTAAAATAGAAATAAATATGCACTGAAGACAAAAAGATAATTTCTCTCTATAAATGTGAAAAGATAAAAAAA
>PVKE010019255.1:0-28659 GCA_004027555.1 Craseonycteris thonglongyai | reverse complement strand
TGGTGCCCTCTCCCACCTCCCCTCCCTCTCTCCCTCCCCCCTCCTCCCCTTCCCTCAGGCAATCACCAAGTTATTGGGTGTGTCCATAGGTCTCTGTGTCTTTGTAACTTTCAGTTTTATATTCCACCTATAAGTGAGGTCATATTTTTCCGGATTCTTTCATTCTGACTTATTTCGCTTAATAAGATGGTCTCTAGGTAGAGCCTATTCTTAAGGATGTGTTGGTCTTGCCTTTCACGTTTAGATTCCAGAAGACACACAGCAAAAGCATTTGGGTCAAGTGTCTAATCATCTAAATTTTACCTCTTCAGTCATTCTTTGGTTCCTAAGAACATGGTTACTCTGATATCACCTGGGAGATGATTAAAAATGGACAATTTCAATTCTCAGCCCAGATCTACTGAGTCAGAACTTGCATTTTCTCAAGATCTCCAGGTGATTCATAGGGACAAGAATTGATAAACACTGGCCTACAGGGTGCACACATTATGAACCTCTCCGTCCCCTAGGGCACCCAGCCCAAGGCCTCTGCACATGTCAAGAGCTCACTGGGGCTTTCCAGTGTTTATTGACTGAACTCGTATGAAACCTGTTTGTAGGGGGATTTCTGACTGGGAAATTCTGGAGTCAAAGGCATGCATAAAGTAGATGGGAGGGTGCTTACCTCATAGCAATTACTACAATTTGCCTAAATAAGATCAAAGTGCTGGTATGGTTTTAAATATTAAAAAATGAGAATCCAGATTTTGAATTATCTTTCCTTTCTAATTGTTTTGATTACTTAATCTCTTTTTGTTATAACAAAGCTTTCAACTGTGAGAGATAATGTTAACAATTCAGTGGATAATTTATCCTTAGAGGCAATAAGACATAACATCAAGACCATGGTCTCTGTATTGACACAGACCTGAGTTCAAAGCTTAGCTCCACTCTTATCAGCTGTGTGACACTGGGCAAACCATCTCACCTCTCTGAGATTCTATGTCTTCATCTGTAAAAGATAATGCCTATCTCATAAAACAAGGAAGGATAAATGAATATAATGCATATAGAACTTCTACCATAGTGATTCACATGTTACAGACACTAAACAAATATTAGTTCCTTCCTTCTTCACCAAAACTAACCTTATCTTTATGAATACCATAATTAAGTAGAAAATCAAATTGAGTTTTAGTTGTACAGACACCTAGATCCCTGGTTTGCAAGCCCATTCTTGAAGAATAGATCATGAACCATCTGTCCTACAGTGCCTGCAGTCATCAATCACAGTGAGCATTGGGACAAGTTTTTAGTTCAGTCTTTAATTAACCACAATAGAGAGCACATAATGAAAAAACAGTCAAATCAACATACCAGTAATGTGGATACTGGTAACACCAAATACTTCTTAGAATTATAGTGCCGGGCACATAGGAGATGCTCAATTCATGTTTTGAAATTTATTCATCAATTGGTTAATAAAATATAGGCTTAGAGGACATCTAGTCCAAGCCCCTATTCAATTAAGGTATTCATTCACATACATGGTCATGCAGTCTCTGCCTATAGGTCCCCAGCAGTAGGTGCTTGGTGCTTCTCGATAGCACATTCCATACTAATAATTGAATTACTAAATCTTTATCTTTTTTAAACCTTCTTTTAAATAATTATTATATTGTTTGAGAGAAGGTGAGAGAGAGAGAGGAAAGGGGTGGGGTCCAGAGCAGTCTCCATAGTTGTACATCATTAGTTGTGACATGGTTTCATTCCACACAGGTGAAAATGGGGCCATGTGGGTGGGAACCAAACTGGGGTCCTCCCACATAGGAGGCAAGAAACTACACTGCTGAGCCCTCCCAGAGTTACCAGTTGTGTCACAGTTCAGTGTATGAATTTATGTGGGCAGGGATGGGGAATCGAAACCCAGACCTCATGATTATGAGTCAGGTGCTCAACTGCTGAGCTAGCTCAGCATCCTGAGCCTTTATCTTTATTTTGAGCCCAAAGCCCACCTTCCTCAAGCTTCCAAACATTGTTCCGGTTTTTGCCCTAAACTAGAGTTACCTACCTAAATATAACCCCCTCTCTTCAGGAGTTAACCCATGCCTCTATTTTCTGCTCATTATTTCCCCCATAATCCCTTTCACTTTGGCACCTCCCTCCAGCTGCCTTGGTAGACATCACTGTCAGTTCTGCCTGGCCATAGGCCCCCCCCCCACCCCAGCATTATTCTGCATAGGCCAAAGTCCCCAGGGCCACTTAGCCCCTATACTGGAAAATAGACAGCAAAGCCCAGAAAGTCTGGCATATCCTTGATTTGGATTCTATTTCAGCTATAAAACCACCAACCACATGACCATTTTATACCCATGTCAAGTTGTTGGGTTGCAATCAACTAAATTTTTTCCTATATTTCATATGCATGGCTACGAAGCCTAGTTTTCTTGGTCTCATATTTGTAGAATTTCTTTTTCTATTTTTTTATATATTTTTTAAGATTTATTTATTGTTTTTGACAGAGAGCGAGAGATACAGAGTCAGAGACAGAGAGAAGGGGGAGGGCCCAAAACAGTCTCCATAGTTGCACATCATTGGTTTTTCCACATAGTTTCATTCCACAGGTGGGAGTGGGACTGCACAGAGCAGGAACCAGGCTGGGGTCTCACCCCGGTGAGAACTGAGCTGGGGGAACTCCCCAGTTCAGCATATGGGTCCACACGGGCCGGGGCCGGGATTCGATCCTCGGTCCCTGCGGCTGCAAAGTGAGCACCTAACCCACTGAGCCATCCTGGCTTCCCCTCTTTTTCTAATTAAAAGTAAGACTTTACATTTTTTTTCATTGAAGCCCAGATTAAAAGCCATTAAAGTTTGTTAGCGTATTGATTCAGATGTAAAAAAATATTAGCTATCATTTTTCACTGATTTGTTCATCAGTGATCTGGTTCCTGGCTTTTGCGATTCTCGTATGTTTGTTGATAATTAAACAACATTAAAATGGTCTTTTAAAGGAAACCATATACAATATTTTTTAACAGTTTTCTCCAATATTCTAAAATTATGGTTTGAAATAGTTAATCTTGCTTTTATGAGTCCATTAGAACAAATATTCCAGCCTTACAAGGTAAAGTTTAGGTCACTTACTGTTATAAATGCTACATTTTTATTATTATTTGTAGTCTGGGACAATCCTCAGCAGTGGGGAGAAGGGGCTTATTATATAATCTCTGGATTGTGTTTCTCACTTTCACTTTCAGTATGAAAGGTGTTGCTATTAAACCACCTTCACTTAACCATGTGGACTTAGGCCTTCTTACTGACTTCCAAGAAATCCCAGTGACACTTATAAAGAATGAGCTTAAGAGTCATAATAAAAAAAAATGTAAAGCCATTTCTTTTCACCAATCAATGTCATCCCATTAAATTTAACAATAAAAAAAAAAGAATAAAAGATAAAAATAAAAGAAATTATCAATTGGACATTTCTGGTCAAAACAGTGGGGTAAGAAAATGCTTCGCTTATCTCCTTTCATGACCACATCAAAATTATAACTAAACTACAGGACAAGCATCATTGCTAATCACCCGAAGTCCAGCTGAACAGGAGTCCTACAACTAAGGACATATAGAGGAAGCCACCTAAACACTGGTAGGAGAGGCAAAGACATGAGACAAGCTGGTCCCACACCAGCATGTGACAGTTGAAAAACAGGAGGGATATCTCAGATGCAACTCCCCCCCCCCCAAGAGTAGTGAGGGGTTCTGTCCCACACCAGACTCCCCAGCCTAGGGTTCCAGTGCCAGAAAAGGAAGTTGCCATAACTTCTGTCTGTGAAAACCAGTGGACACTGTGGCTGAGTGAGATGGGCTGGAGTTGCAGGTGTCCCTCTTGGAGGGCCAATGTACAGACTTAGTGGCAGACTCACTCACTCTGAGGGCCAGCTCTGGGGTAGGCTCTCACAAGCTGCCAGGGACATCCAGGGAGGAACTGAATTTTCTGGCTTCAGAGTGAGGGCTGAAGGGCCAGCTTTTACCCAGATAGAAGTGCTGGCAGTTTCTTTGTGAAGCCCTCCCCTGTCCAGGCATGCAGAAGCAGGCAGCTGCCATATCTGAGTCTTCAGCAGTTTGACTAACATAGTTTTCCCTGCCCTGTTGATTCCCTGAGACCCCATCCAAACCAACTTGTGGAACCATTAAGCTAGTGCCAGTGGCTTTTCCATATAAATGACCTGTCTTAGCTCATGTTGCAGACATTTCTTAAATCTCTCAAGGTTCACAAAACCCAAACAAGCAGCATCTGGTATCAGCATACCCCATACCTCTTGCTAAGTAGCCCCAAACCCAAACTAGTGTAAGCTGGCCTTGATTCATGGCTTAGCATCTCAAGGCACCTCCAAGTCCAGCACAGGTGGCTGCCATTTGTGGACTGATTTGTGTCTCAAGCCAGGTGGCTCTGGGAAGGGCACAGGCTGTGGCTGACAATGGCCTGCAACAGGGTCCCTCACAGGAGTGCCCAGGACCAGCATAAAGCTGGCCAGCTTTATAACAAGCTGGAGCACCACCCAGCTGCCTCCACAAGCAACACATGCAGGGTGCAGACCCTGCAGGCACCAGAACTCTGCTAAAGCTAATTCTGCCATGTAGGGGCAGCCCTTGCACAACAGCTCCTCCACTGTAGTCATGACCAGTCCTCACAACCAATTCGCTCAAACATCAAGCCCTCTCACTGATGTGCAAACAGAAACTAAGGCTCAACCACAACAGGAGGAAACACACAACCCACACAAGGGACATACCTGTAAAGGCCACTCTATAAAGACTGGAAGACATAACTCTATATAACACACAGACACAAACACAGGGAAGCAGCCAAAAATGGGGAGATAAACATGTCCCAAATAAAAGAACCAAACAAAGCTCTAGAAAAAGAACTAAACAAAACGGAAACAAATAATCTACCAGATACAGAGTTTAAAACACTAGTTATAAGGATGCTCAGTGATCTTAGGGAGAACTTCAATAAAGAGACAGAAAACATAAAAAATGGCAATAGGAAATATAAAGTCAGAAATGAAGAACATAGTAACTGAAATAAAGAACATGTTAAAGGGAATCAATGGTAGAGGCTCGAATCAGTGATTTGGAAGATAAGGTAGCAAAAAACACCCAATCAGAATAGCAAAAAGAAAAAAAAAATGTTTTAACGAAGATAGTTTAAGAGGCCTCTAGGACAACATCAAGTATAACAACATTTGTATCTAGGCACACCAGAAGAAGAAGGAGATCAAGGAATTAAAAACCTATTTTAAAAAATATTGACAGATTATTTCCCGAATCTAGCAAATGAAATAAACATGCAAGCCCAGGAAGTCCAGAGTCCCAAACAAGATGAACCCAAAGATTTCCACACCAAGACACATAATTAAAACGACAAAGCTTAAAGACAAAGAGAAAATCTTAAATGAAGCAAGAGAAAAACAGTTAGGTACCTACAAAGAAGTGCCCATAAGACTTGTCAGTTGATTTCTCAACAGAAACTTTGTAGTTCCGAAGGGATTGTCATGAAATTTTCAATGTAATGAAAAGCAAGGACCTCCACCTAAAATTACTCTATCCCACAAGGCTATCATTTTAAATTGAAGAACAGATAAAGTGCTTTCCAGACAAGAAAAAGCTAAAGTTCATCAACACCAAGCCAGTATTATAAGGAATGTTAAAAGCACTTCTATTTGAAGGGGGGAAAAAGTTATGAATTATAAAATGGCAATAACTACACATCTATCATAATTTACTTCAAATGTAAGTGGAGCAAATGCTTTAATCAAAACATAGGGTGGCTGAATGGAT
This sequence comes from Craseonycteris thonglongyai, assembly GCA_004027555.1. NCBI lineage: Eukaryota > Metazoa > Chordata > Mammalia > Chiroptera > Craseonycteridae > Craseonycteris > Craseonycteris thonglongyai. The sequence continues at coordinate 22,833 of PVKE010019255.1, read as the reverse complement.
AAGAAAAAAAGACCCTGACATGTACTGACTACAATAGACTTACCGGTACTTCAGATGGGAAGACACACACAGACTAAAAGTAAAGAGATGGAAAAAGATATTTCACTAAAATGGAAATAAAATTTAAAAAATCTGGGGCAACAATACTTACATCAGACAAAATATACTTTAGAATAAAAGTTATAACAAAGGACCAAGAACCCAGTAATCCCACTCTGGGTATTCACCAAAGAAACCCAAAACCCTACTTTGAGGGAATGTGTGCAGTCATATGTTCATTGTAGCATTAGTTACGATAGCCAAGATATGAAGACAACCTGAGTATTCATCAGTGGATGAATGGATAAAGAAGAGGTGGCACATATATACTATGGAATATTACTCAGCTGTAAAAAAGAATAAAATCTTGCCATCTGCGACAATGTGGGTGGACCTAGAGAGTATTATGCTAAATGAAATAAGTCAGACAGAGAAAAACAAATACCATATGATTTCACTTATATGTGTAATCTAAAAAAAACAAAGCAAACCATGAAATAAAACAGAAACAAGCTCATAGATCAGCAAACATTTTGATGGCTGCTAGCTGGGAGGGTGGTTGGGGTTGGTAAAAAATGGGAAGGGATTAAGAAATGCAAATTAGTTGTCACAAAATATGATAAGGAATATAGTAAATAATATAGTAATAACTATGATGTTAGATGCGTACTAGATTTATCAGGGTGATCACCTCATAAGTTACATAAATGTCTAATCACTATGTTGTGCACCTGAAACTAATACAATATTGTATGTTACTCTCATTGAAAAATAAAACATTAAAAATATAATGAATTAACAAGTAAATAAAAATTATCAAATGAAAACCATCCAAAATTAGAAAAAAAAAATATATGACCTAAGGAAAAGTATATTTTATAACAACGTTTTCACAAGTTCACTTTAGCTTCCTTCTTTTTTTTTTTAAGATTTTTTTTTTTTAACAGAGAGAGAGAGAGAGAGAGAGATACAGAGACAGAGAGAGAAGGGGGAGGGCCCAGAACAGTCTCCATCATTGCACATCATTGGTTTTTCCACAGTTTTATTCCACAGATGGGCATGGAGCTGCACAGGGCAGGAACTGGGCCAGAGACTTCACCCTGGTGAGAACCAAACTGGGGGCACTCCCCAGCTCAGCATATGGGTCCGCACAGGCTGGGGCCGGGATTTGATCCTTGGTCCCCAGGGCTACAAAATGAGCGCTTAACCCACTGAGCCATCCAGGCTTCCCCAGATTCTTTCTTATATACATGGATTTCAATTTCTTTTAATCCATTCATATTTCGGTTGTCAGCTTCCACTTTGTTAGTCTGTCTCCTCATTGGAGAACTACCTACGGTATATTGCTCTTCATGACTCTCACCCTGACCTCCCATACCCATCCATCTCCTTTCAGAATCCAAATCTCACTCCCAGGATTCTCACTATTGCAGCCACTCAGCTTTCACCTTGAACATCTCTCCAAAGCAGGGTTAGAAACTTCAGGCTGCTTGGTCAAGTCTCTCCACCAAGCCCTTTCCATAGAGAATATTTTCTCTGAGCTATCCACCCTTATGTTCCAGATTCTAAACGTGGCTGTGACATATTTCTTTTAATAAGCTTCTTTAAGCTGAACCTGGTGAATAGCTTTGTAAGTGCCATTTTTCAAGGGCCAAACATATTGTGCTATAAAATCAATAGGTGTTATATTCAAAGTTAGTAATCATTTCTGAGTAGATTGAAATTAGCCTAGAATATCACAAGGTTTTTGTTTATTTTTATCATAATTTTCTATCCTAAGAAGGAGATCGAAGGTTACTCCTACACAGACCCAGCCATGCACTCTTTCCAGCCTCCTGAGATCCTCGACAGGACTTTCTGTGGTGACTGCCATCCTTTAGGAACTGTAAGCCTGTAATCACAAAGTAGACACAAAGCAAAACTCACTGGCCCATGTAAGACTTTAGTCATACTATACAGTTACCAACCAATAGAAAAGAGCTGGGCTAATAAAAATTATGAATACTTGTAGGGAACATTAGACAATTGGTCCAAATAATGTCACTACTATAAAGAAAATTTCAACAAATTTATCAATCCACTTTGGTCCAGGTCTCTGTACTAATGGTATTTAGAGGCAAAGAGGACAGAAATCGGAATAATATAGAGTTACATAAAAAATAAGGAACTCATTATCACTGCCTAAGTATTCAATTTTAAGCTGCTATCTAGCTATAGATATAAATTTGTAGAGATAAATATTACCTCTATTAGCAAAAAACAGCTTTTGGCAGCTCTATCCTTTAAAGTTTACAAATTAATTCCCATCTAATAATCATTATTCTCTTTCATTGTAGGAAAACTAAACATGAGCTAATTAAATGAGCCTTTTGAAGATGAAATTATTTGTTATTGTTAACCTACATTTGACCTGTTGTGGATGGCACATTAGACTCCCAGAAAAATCAATGCATTATTTTGGAATTTGTATGATGTCATGACCAGCTGTAATTTTAAGGGAAGAATTTTAAAAAAATATATGACACATAATTTTAGATGGCTTTCAGCTATTACATCTCATTTTGTTTTCATCTTTATGAGAGGCAAAGATATTGCCACCATCCAATTACATTGGATCATAAGCTCAACACTTGCTATGATTTAATTACATTTTTGTTCATTCAAATGTTTATACCTTGCCTGTGTTTTCAAATCATTCTCAGTCTAGGGGCAATTTCCCCGTGTGGCTGTGGGAGACAATGGCCTTTGAAATGGTGCTTTCTCTGTAGTGCTTAAGAAAGGAAGGCAGCACATGAAGAAGAACCTCAGAAGATGAGGGTCTGGCTTGAAGCACGGTTTCATTAATACTGGATGGCAGAAAAGGAGCCAAGTCCCAGATAATGAGGAAGGAGTTGCAATTTTTTTTAAAGCTATCTGGTGACAGGGAAAACAAAAATGACATTCAGCTGACGAATGAGCAGAGTTTGACCTAGCCTTTTGACCCTTGACAATCAATCTTACCTGCTACTTCATAAAGAATTATAGCTCTGCCACTCACATTTGACTCTGAATTTTTACTATTCCCTTTACCTTTTTTTCTTTTTGAATACATGGTCCAAGAAGATAAATGTTTATGTTGTATATAGCAGAGAGGAGAAAATATGGGGTGCTCAGAAGGGGAAAAAAAACTGAGAAAGAGAAGAGAGATCAACAAGACCAACGGCCATAAAATGGTTTATACATGCAATTCAGAATTGTCAGGGATATTTTTTATGTGACTGACCAAAATAGCAACTGGAAATAACTGATGACCCCATACACCTGGTCTAGATGTGAAACTGCAAGGGTGGGGGTGAGATCTAAGCGCGCCATCCAGCCCAGCCTGCCTCTTCTCCCCACCTCCACACCCCCACCCCCCGAAGCCATCAAATGAATTTTGATGGATCCATTTTCTGTCCATGGGCTCTGATTACAGTGTGTGCTGGGAAGGGTTTCGGTGCCATCATTACAGGAAAGAAAGGACACTGGGTGCAGGCCACAGAGCTGTTTTTGTTATGTGTTAAAGGCACCGATGTAAGCATTAACCAGTCCGTGCTCTGTCCATCCTGTGCCCTCTGAGGAAGTGTAAATCAGCAGGAGTGAAAAGGCCCTCACTGGGAGGAAGGGGAGACACCTCAGGAATGAGAGATAATGCTGTTTGGCATTCCGGTGCTTTGTTTTTATATATAATTTGACGCTGTTTGTATCAAGACACTCAAACCCAGACTTGTCAGTGAAAGCAACTTTATGGACCTTGCCTGGTACATAAACTGGCCATGGGGACTTCTTGCCTTTATAGAACCGAGATTCTTATTCATAACTATACTGGAGACTTCAGCACAAACTCAGTCTCATGGAAGTGGTATGCAAGCTTTAACCAGTTAATCCTTCCTAGGTCACTGGAAACAAACAGCTGTTCCCCTCATCGAATCTGAAATAAGAGAACCAGGCTAGGTGGTGGGGAGATGGATGGAGTCTGGGTAGCTCTCAAAACCAAAAATGAAACAGAGTGGGTTGTACACAAATTGGCACTTTTGGTCGTGCATTTCCAAACCTGAGTCATGTACCCAGGCTGCTTCTGTCTCACTGAAGAGAGAAAGCATCCAGGCAAATAAAAAGAACCTGGTTATAGCATGAAAAACTAGCGATCAGTCACTGACCTTTCTCAGTAAACAGGGATTACACTTTGTCTTTAGCAGCTTTCTTCCCAAACTTAGTCGTGTGCCCGCCTCCCTGGCTAGCTGCGACTGTGCCAGGCACTTCTCCGCGCCTGCTCCACAGGGCCGGTGGGCCTCCAGGCGCTGCCCTCCCTCTCTTTGGCATGGAATTTGTTACTTCCAGAATCACAGGGCTGACAAGCTGTTTATGAGGTGTGTTTGCGCTGTGTGTTCAGAAAGAATCTCCCCTCAAAATAGGGCAAGCTCATTAATGGAGAAAGTGAGGTCAGTACTTCTGACAGTCCTAACAAGGTGACAGAATTTATGAAGCACTGGAGTAGAAAGATGGAGTTATCTTCAGTCTATTTATATAATAAGGCCACTAGGGGCCCATCATTACTCCCCTTGAATTTGTTTTCCTTTTTTCGTTCCTTTTTGTTGACTGGCTCTTCTTGGCTTCCCTCTCTAATTCTCGTGGAACCGTGAGTAGCTGAGGTAAACGGCGTACTTTCTCATAAGCGTCAGTGGGCCTGCTCTCTGGGCTGTGTGTGAACTGTGGTGACAGGAAGGGTTGCTTGAGCCAAGTCCTCGGGTCAAGTTTTGTGTAAAATCTAAATGTGGTATCAAATCACTGACATCTCAAGACCAAGTTTCAGCTTAAAGAAAGAAACTTGTAGTTTCTTTCTAAAGTCCATTGTCCTTTTATTTCCAATGAATGGTGACATTTCTTTTTTCATAACTCTATAAAGGGGTGGTGAATTCTATTGTCCCTGGTACAGTATCATCATGGCCTAAATAATCAGGGAAGACTTGATGGGGATGAACAGCTTAGGCTAAATAAGAATGGAGCAAGCAAAAGATATCAAATGTGAAAGAGAAGAAATAAAAATTATAAACAAAGCCATTTCTGGCATTAAAATGAATGGACAGCTTGCTAATAGAATGTACTAGTTGTAAAAAGTACAACAGTCTAAGTTGATTAAGTAACAGGGAATAAAATATTGTCTGTTTTTAAATATTGAGAAAAATGGGAATGCTGGGTTAGCTCAGCAAGTTGAGCGCTTGCCTTGACAACCACGGGGTTCGAGGATCAAATCCTAGCCCCAGCCTGTGCAAACCTATATGCTGAACTGCAGTGCAACTGGTAACCACCAAGATGGTAGCGAAAATTCTTGCCTCCAACATGGAATGCCCCCCGTTCAGTTTCTGCCCTGTGCTGCTCCACACCCACCTGTGTAGAATGAAACCATGTCACAACTAATGATATACAACTATAGAGACTGCTCTGGGGCCTCCCCCCTTCTCTCTCTCTTTCATCTTCTCTCAAATAATAAACTAAGTCTTAAAAAAAAAAAAGAGAGAGAGAGAGAGAGAATGAGTCTAATAAGATCATCTTATTGTGGGAGAATCAAACACTTGTTCCGAAACCCATCACCATTATAGAGGCAGCTGTCTCCATTTTTACTCTGACTCAATATTACTTGTGAATCTGAAGTATTAAAAGTAGGTTTTCCAAGGACACCAAGACAGTTCAACAAGCTGAACGCTTGCCTTGCAACTGCAAGATCTGGAGATCGAATCCTAGCCCTGGCCCATGCAAACCCATATGTTAAACTGCAGAGCAACTAGTAATCACCAGGATGGCTAGACATTGAAGGTTCTTCCCTTTCATGAGGGAGGCTCCCAGTTCTGTTCCCACCCCAGGTGTCTTTACATCCACCTGTGTGAAATGAAACTATGTCACAACTAATGATGTGCAACTATGGAGACTGTTCTGGGCACTCCTCCCTTTTCTCCCTCTCTCACCTTCTCTCAAACAATAAAATAAATCTTAAATATAAAAAAGTAGGTTTTCCTAGCAAAATTATTAGCAAGATACATAGTGCATAATTTTTCCTACTAACAGTACTTTGCAGTTCATGAGAAAAAGGAAAAATAAAGAGTTATCTCAGATAACGAAAATCAAAACAAGCTACCTTTTTTTTCTGCCTATCTACACCCAAGAGCTATGAAGTAGCAAGTGGTCCAAGTTTATCTGACTACAGAACAAAGTTCGTGTGTATTTGATTTAAAGAAAACAAAGTTAATCTTACCCTTGAATCTTATGGACTAAAAATGTTGATTGACTAGTTGATGTACCATTAGGGTCCACCAAATGCATCTTGATTCATTCCAGAATTCAAGAAAGAGAGAGGCCGATCTTGGTGAAACCAGATCACCAAGAAAGGGCATTTGAAGTCTGCCTGACATTGATGACTGATATTTATCAGGCTTGGTTGGCATGTGACAGCTGTATCATTTGACCTCCTCCTCCCTCAAAACTGACTCATATTTGACCCCAGGAAAGACGTCTTGTGGGATACCTGCTGGATTGAACCAATGACATGACTGAGTCAGATCGAGGACTTGGACCAGTGAGTGATTTGCAGTGGGATCAGGGATGGATCCAGGGAAACACCACCCTCCAGTTTTGAGGGTGAATCAGGGCCTCCTACAGCATGGATTCTGAGAGCAGGATTATTGACATACACATACCGGTATTCTTATCTGTGGGTCATGCTACTAATTAAGGTCAAAAGAATCCATTAATGAGTTTAACTTCTTATAGTGATAAGCAAGATTACTTTAAGAGCTTTCACTTTTCCCCAAAACATATTGAACCCAAATTGTTTTTTGCATAGTTCCAGTACAGTATACCATTAACAGATTCCTGAATTGTAAACCTTGATCATATATGTGATTGAGTTCTATAAGCAACACAGAAAAATCAGTTTCACTGCTTTCTTGGGACTAACAGAAGAATCATAAGGTGACAATAAGAAGCTGGATGTAGCTGGGGAAGCCAGAGTGGCTCAGGGGGTTAAGTGCTCACCTTGCAGCCCCAGGGACCAAAGATCGAATCCCAGTCCTGGCCCGTGCAGACCCATATGCTGAACTGGGGTGTGCTTCCCATGCGGGAGGCCCTCAGATTGGTTCTCTCCCCACAGCTCGGCCTCTGGCTCCAAGGGCATGTCTCCCATGCGGAAGGCCCCTGGCCTGGTTCCCACCCTGAGCGGCCCCTGCCCACCTGTGTGGAACAAAACCATTTTGAGAACTGATGCTGTACAACTATGGAGACTGCTCTGGGCCCTCTCCCTTCTCTTTGTTTCTCTCTATATATATCTCTCTCTCTCTGTCAAAAACAATAAAATAAATCTTTAAAAAAGAGTTTAGAGTAGAATCTAATATAAATTCTGTTTATATTGTTCTTAAATACTTGTGATTATTTTAATAGGAGTTTTTATACATATACACACATTAGGTTGATCAGAAGTTCCATTTTAAATGGGATTAAAAAAAATAGTTGTACTGTCCTATTTCAAATGGTCCATATAGTCAGCTTAATCTCAATGGGCTAAATTCTAGGTGTCAGTAGGCTGACCATATGTACTGTCTGAAACAAGACAGTACCATTGTTTTCTGTTCCATTTAAACAGTATATCTGGCCAGCCTAACTCTCTCTCTCACACCCTGTCTCTCTCTCATACATACACACACATTCTTTCCTTAGACTAAATTAAGCCTTCCTCTTGAAAGTCTGGAACTTTGCACCATAACCATCACCAGATGGTCATTTTACCTTTAATATAAGACAAAACTTACTTGAAACTCACATTTAACAAATGATAACATGGGCCACATTATTATAATAAAAGAAAAAGTTGGTTAAGCATTTAGTTTTGCCTCAGTCTGATCTCTTTTTTTTTTACCTATTCCTAGAACCAGAGGAAGGGGGACGAGAAATCCATTGCTTTAACATATGTAATCACAGACTGAATTTGTTTGGGAGACCACTGTGACAGACATTTCCCAGTCTTAATTCCAGTCTTAAATAAAAGTACATGTACTGCCAGATATTGCTACAAAATAGCTGCAAGGCTAATGTCATCCCTTTAGTGAAATGTCACTGGCAGTACGGGCTGGAATCCATCCAGCACAGTCAAATTAAACTACCTCACCTGCTTTGGAAGTCTGGCCTGTCAGATATTCCTAGTTTTATTTTTCATCGCTTACTTCACGTATTTCATCTTTTTTGAATGAACAGATGATTTTATCTGTTGACCCTTTTGGCGTTTCATCTATCCTATAAAGTTCTGTTTGGGTCCATTTATAGTGAGAGCCCAAATAACTAATAAACCCCACTTCCTGAATTGAGTCCATAGCATTGATATTTCTGCGCCAGGGACCGAGGGTCGAATCCCAGCCCTGGCCCGTGCGGAACCACATGCTGAACTGGGAGCTCCCCCAGTTCAGTTCTCTCTCTGTCTCTGTATCTCTCTCTCTCTCTGTCAAAATAAATAAATAAATAAAAATAAAAAATAAAATAAATTAAATAAATTTAAAAAAAAACACTGAAAATAAACAAAACAAAAACAGCTAGAAACCCATCAATTTCACAACAGGCCATGAAAATGACCCTCCCCTGCACAGCAGAAACCTACTACTAAATAGGTAATAAGGGGCTGGAATTCTTTCTCATTTGGTATAAGCTTCATTCATAATTGAATGTTGACATCTAAAAATTGTGAGCATTCAATACACTGCATTGATGGAGTATTTGCTTAAAATCAAAACAATGCTCAGTGGCCTCCATTTTACTGGCATTTGTAAAGTTTCTGCACGCGGGTCATCATTCGACTCAAAAGGAGCCTTGTTGATGTCAGGTCCTTCAGGCAGGAAAGACTCCGGAGAATTCTCAGCCAGGGAAGAAATGATGAGCCACACGTGATTAGCTTAGCACACAGGCATTCGCCCTGGGCAGCTTCCTTCAGGCCACGCTCTTTGCTACCAGACAGCCGCGGTTCTTTCGCTCCCCAGCCAGCAGGCTGGCTCCTTCCCTGCTGGCCTTTCCAGCTCTCATGGCGGCCTCCCTCACTTCCGGCTGGAGAACCAAAACTCTTGGTTCCCTCCCCAAGGTAAGCCAACCAGGGAGACTCTGTGACATGGCCCATTTCCCCAAACTAATCACCTTCAGTCACTAATGACAACCTCAAACCAAATATAGAAAAGTATATCCTTAAAAAAAAAAAAAAAAGGTTATAAGGAAAGGGATGAAAGAAATTGATTTTATAAAAGTTTAAAACATGACTCAACTAAACATTGTAATAAACAACCAGAAATAAAGTGGAGCCCAAATTTAGTTAACTGTGGGATAGAGATGTCCCAAATAATAAGGGACATGCCAAGATTCCCAAGGACCAAGAAGAAAATGAAAAACTGGTAGAGGAGTAAGAGCGACCTTAGGAATGTGTTTTAAAATGCTAAGTGCCATATGAGGCATGTAAAGTGCTGGGGTTCAGGATTACGACTTTCGGGCCTGTTCCCAAAGGCAGGTGACGAATGTTAGAGCCAGAGGACCGCCACCAACTTCAGCCCTCACTTCACTTCTCTGTTGGACAGCCCAAGCTGCTGAAACAAAGTACCACAGACCGGGAGACTTAAACAACAGAAATTTACTACCTCACAGTTCTGGAGAGTGGAGGTCTGAGATCAAGGTGTCCGTGTGGTTGATTCTTTGTGAGGGTTATGAGGGAAGATCTGTTCCAGGCCTCTCTCCTCAGCTTATGGATGGCCAACTTCTTTCTGTGTCTTCACTTGTATTCCCTCTGTCTGTGTCTGTGTCCTAATTACCTCTTCTTACAAGGACATCAGTCATACTGGATTAGAGCCTACCCTATGACCTCATTTTGACTTAATGTCCTCTTTAAAGAACCTATCCCCCAAATACAGTCATACTCTCATGGTTAGGACTGCAACATATAAATTGGGAGTGGGGGTGTGGTGGGGTGGCAATTCAGCCCATAACAGCTTTCTTATTGCAAACTTTACCACTCAGTCATTTTCCTAGGAATACTGTTTTTAATTTTACAGGGCAAATTGTACCTCATTTGTATTTTGATAAAATGCTGTAATTTTGCCTTTTTTATTCCTAGGATTATTACATTTCAGTCCTATGTTACGGAAAAGGGCTATCTAGAAATTCAGAGGTGATTCTCAGTGTTATTTAACAGTTTTCTCATTCTTTTTCTTAGCCATCCTGTGACATTAGAATTGACAAGGTCTTAGAAGTTACAGTTCTGTTTATTTTAGGGTCTTCTAGCATCATCAAAAAATGATGGACTTCTTCTCAGGGCCTCTTGTAAATCATAACATCCAGAACTGGACACAATATTCCCCAGGAGGATCTGCATGCAGGTGGATTTTACAGCCTTTGTTCCAGGCTCAATTCTTTTATCGATCACATCAGCTTTGGGCACCACACCTTTCTGTTGAATGTTGTTGCTTATTGTCATCCAGAACCTATAAGGCTTTTTAGTGTGTGCGGCTGTTACACCTGGGTTCCCACACCAGCACCTCTGCAGAGGCCTGTGTGCACCTGTGTATATGCCAGTGTGTGTGCTTGTGTATTTGAAACCACCACATAGGGTGTAATTTTGTCTTTATTAGATTTTATTTTGTCACATTTCTTCATTATGCCAGCCTGTCATGAACTTTTTGGACCCTCATTCTGTCAGTCATCGCCTTGGCAGTCATTCCCTCTACACCCTTCTTCCAGTCACTAATGAAAATATTAAATAGGAGAGGGCCAAGGGCAGATCTTTGAGGCAGTGCATCTGAGAGCTCGGGTTGACACAGCCCTATTAAAAACTCCTCCGGATTTGCTTGCTCAGTGATTTATGAACTTTAGGAGGACACCAGTCACCGACATTTTTCCAACTTATTTATGTGGACGTATGAGAGACTTTTGATCATTCCACCTAAACCCCAATAATAATAGTAATTTACTTATAGATTTCTACCAAATCTACAAAGCTAATAAATTATTACTGTGAAGAAAAAAAGCAAAGACTTTTTTCTTTTAATTTTTTCGTGGAAAATGGGTACTAGCTCTCAGTTGTCAATACTGTCCTTATAGGCAGTTACAAATCACTTAATACTCATATGTTAGCTGTGAGTTTTGTTTGAGAATAAAGTCAATATTTTCAGTCCATACATTTCAGAAACCATCTTCTCTCTTCAAAATTTTCACATTTTCTCAATTTGACACCCCATTCTCCTGTGCATATACAAAAGTTATAAGGCAAGTCATATTCAAATAAGCTTTGAACTAGTGCCACCTAAGAACTCACCAAAAAAAAAAAAAAAAAAAAAAAAAAAAAAAAAAAGGATAAAGGACTTACAGGGGAGCTCTGCCCACCCCAGGAATAAAGATCGACACAGACAGGCTCACTACTTAAAGTTCCGGCTTTTAGCAGGAATATATATTTCCCTAACACTCCATGCTCTTGGGGACTTTTTCTAAAGCCAAAATGTTTGGGTAAAGTAGTCATTTGAAAATGAAGAGTGGAAACAGAGGAATTCTATGTACTCCAGGTTTGCACTACTGAACCGAGTACTTAATCCACATCTTGTCTCAATACAGCTTCTTTCCTACATGTCTGGTCAGTCCCAGTGAAATTCTAGGTTCCTTGAGGGAAGGGGTTATGTATGATCTTTCCTTAGGGGTAGGCTAACCAGGTATCTCATTTGAAATGGGACAGAATGCAACAGTACTGTTCCATTTCAAACGGTACATGTGGTCAGCCCAGTCTCACTGGGCTAAATTCAAGGTTTCAGTAGGCTGACAGTACCATTGTTTTTGGTCCTGTTTAAAATGGGACATCTGGTCAGCCTACTTAGGGGCCTCCACAGTGACTAGCACATTAAGACTTACAGAACTTCAACAGGTACTAGTTGTCTGGGCTTGAAAGAAATAATCAACGAGAGCCAAGAAACTGGAGTAAAATCAAAATTATGCGTTTATAAGTGACATGTGCACTTGCATCTTTTCTTTTTTTACAACTTGAGCATCCACCTTATAGCCAATTGTAGTCAAAGCATAACAAGTGCTTGCAGAAAGGAACACATAATAGGCACTTAATTATTGAGTGATGAGTGACTGAATACTAGAGATCTAGATCTGAGGGCTAATCTAGTCCAGTGGTTCTCACACTTGATATGAATCAGAGTCACCCGCAGAACTTGTTAAAACACACTGCTGGGCCCACCCAGCGTTTTCTATTAGTTGGTCTGGGATGGGGCCTGAAATTTGCATTTCTAACAAGTTCCTAGGTAATGCTGATGCTGCTTGATGGAAAACCACACTTGGGGAACCACTGCACTTGCCAATGTGCTTGAAAAGGCAACAGGTACCATATTTACTGCGTATACTTCTTTATGTGTTAGTTCCTCTACTTGGATGTCTTCTTTGGATATTTAGAAATAACTCACAGTCTCGAATTATAATTCTTTTTGTCCTCTATCTTTTCACAATATTCCTGTGACTATTGGAAAATGCAAAAGGAGTTGATCTTGTGGACAGGGTTGGGTGGGTGATGCCCTGAAGGTCAGACGGACTTCCCTTCCTTCAGGAAACATGGCAGCAAAACATTGGTCCCATGTCCCATGTGATGATGTTCACAGCACACCCAGCCACACCAGGTCCCATCAAGCTGCAGCCTTAGAAATAACCATGTTATCTATATATGCATAGAAAAGAAAAAGAGGGAGACAGAGGGGGCTGTGCATGAATCCTACGAGAAAAGAAGTAGTTACGCAATATAATTCACTAAAGACAACCTAATTCTGCCCATTATTATTTCTTACCAAGACTATTATACTCAGCATGCCCTGTCTTCCACTTCAATCCCCTTCAAACTATCCAAAATATGGTGTCAGACTAGTTCACTTACCCCTGTCTTAATAATGTCATCCCTTGTACAAATACCTTTCACTGATATTTATCTCATTTAAGATGGGATTAGACATTTTTAAAATAAAAGCAAAGGGGAAACACCCATTAAAGAAAATCTTCAAAGATGTGATATATAAAAATGTAAAAGATACTCATATTAAGATACCCAAACTATGAAAAAAAAAATGACAAGTTGAAAAAAAAGGGTGGTGACATATATGACAGAAGGAAATACCTTTAAAACATGAATATTTTACATCAGTAATAAAAAGATAAGTATATTACAGGAAAAAAGTGGGCAAGGACCTGAAAGACAAAATGGACAAACTACAGAAACAGTCTTTGGAGACCTTCATAGAATTCGAATCAGCATCTGTCAAGCCAATATTTGGTGAGTCTCTGAGACTTCTGAGAAATCTGATGACCTCAGATGTTTCACCATGACTGAGTCCTCCTGAAGTTCCTTTCACCAGTCTCTATATTAGAAATACATGTATCACAGAGTCTCAGTCAAATTCTGAACCCAAATCAGAGCCAGAGGATTTAGTAAAACAAAACCAATTCAAACCAAAAGCAACAAAATCAAGGTACCATCTTAGTTCCAATCTTAATGGAGACAACCTATAAATAGGATCTCCTGGCACCAGAAATGAAAACCCATTTGGGATTAGGCATTTCTAAAGTAGGTTTGGACACAAGTCCTCATCCAGAGATGAACATTAAAATGATGCTCTCTGCTGAAAATAGACGTAAATCGCCTGCCTTTTTCTTCAGAAAGGAAGTCCCTTTGGTTGTTGGTATTCTGCAGAAAATTCTGAATTTCTAGACAATTTTGTAAGAATTTAGTCATATACTTAGATTAGGCAGTGATCTCAAATGTAAATCTAGGGCAAAAATCTCCGAGACAATAATTACTATGGATTCCAGAGTATGATAATAAATTCTGGAGAGTAGAATCCTACAAACCACCACTTACTTAACTGAAAGACAAGATGAGTCCTTCAGTTAAGTAGTTATGTTAAGAGAGTCAAGATTTATACTTTCAAGTTGATCCTTCCCCAGCTAAATTCATATCCTATCTTTAAAAAACACAAATCCTTTATATCAAATACATATAATATATAAATCTACAAGTTATAATGTTTAGTTCCAAAAATCAATATGAGTCTCAGAGGCAAAACTAATAATAATAATTACCATTGTTGAACATTTAGTGCTGAGATAAGCTCTCTAGATACATTATTTCATTTCATCTTCACAGTAACTTTATTAAGATGATATGCTCCCATTTTACTCTTAAAAATGATAATGCTTAATGAAATCAAGTAACTTGCCCAGGGACATATAATTAGTAATGACAATGTCACTAATTTTACACTTCTTACTCTATAATAAATGGCAAGTGCCTGTTTTCTAAAATGTGTTTAATTCAAAAGTGACTTTCTCATAACTCTTAATGGGAAACAAACATCAGAATGGCACTCCCACTTTATATTGGATTTACTAACATGTGACCAATTTGAATTGGGTTGGTAACAAGTGTTCATCCCACAACAAGCACATTTCTGTGGATGTAGAGGGAGTATTTATAGTTTTATTAGCAGTTATAATGCTCAAGGTAGAAATTTTGAGGTTTCCAGGCATCATATTTACATGGGGGAACTCCTATAGAGGCATTTTCCCTGCTGTGCAATTCCAAAGGTTGGCTTAAATTGGCAATACTATACCTCTTCGAAATTACAGAATGGTAGATAGGCCTTTGCTAATGTCATTCAATGTGCTAAGAACATCATGAAATGTGATACCCTGAATTGTCATGTGTGTGATTTTCGCTGAATATTTGTAAAAGAAAAGAGAAATGATCTAAATTTATTCCTAAAAGGCTTAAATAGATAGTTTTCTATGTTGGAATAGAATAATAAATTCTTTAACCACTCTGAATATGACTCAGTATTCTTACCTTTGAGACCCTCATTCCTGTTTCTTCCTCCCCCCCCCCCCCCACACCTCCACCACCCTTTTTTCTTTTATCTGTGGTTACTTAACTGTAAAGAGAGACATTGTATTTGCAAATTCGGCTTATGAAATTCTATATGTGAACAATATTGAAAATTTCTGGGCTTCTAACAAATAGAAACAAGGTTCACAAATCAAGACAGCGCAACCCATTAAATCAACCAGAACTGCCAGCCTGTCAGTAGCCAATAAATTATCATTGTTGAAAATAAAGTCATGCTTGCTTATAAAAGCAGCTATTATTGATGAGTCTAAGACTTTGACCTTCAAACAACCATAGTGGCATAAACCCACATAAGAAATAATAATTACCATTCTTTCAGTATCACCTAGTATCCAGACACTTTATATTTATTCTTCCTAATATCCACGCAGGTGGGTGTCATGAAGCTAACTTTGCAGATGAGGAAACAGAGGCTGAAGCAGGTTAAGTAGCGTGGCCAGGGTCACTTAGCAAGCTTAGAGACTTACATCCAGATCTCCAAAACCCATTCTCCCCCCACTATACCTCCCTATATCAATATAAAGGTGCCAGATGAGATTCTTCTGCATGATTCCACTTTCTAGAATATGTTATTACATGCTGGCATCCATTGTAATAATTTCCTCAGGGTTTTTAACTCCAGGCTCACTTTTAGGGTCACTTTCTAATTTGAATATTTTACAAAATTCAGAAAAATTGGCCAGGAATTCAAAATTTCTGCAGAACACCAAAAGTTTAGGGGTTTGCATTGCAGATAGAAAATCATGCTATTTGTGTATATTCTCAGTATGCATGGAGCATCATTATTTCTTTTTTTCTATGTTAATCCTTGGATCAGGGACTTCTGTCCAAACCAGGGTTGAGGTTTGTATTTCTTTTTTTTTTTTAATTGTTAAATTTATTGGGGTGACATTGATTGATATCAATTACATTGTTTCCAGGTATACCATTCTACATTACATTGTCTATACATTGCATTATGTGCTCACCACCCAGAATCAGCTCACTTTCCATCAACCATATGTTTGATTCCCTCTCCCTACTACCCTCCACCCATCTCTTCCACCCACCTCCCCCCTTATTCTCACTTGTGCCAGAGGTTTCTGTTTATTGGTTGTTTTCTTCAGAGTTAGGATCTAGATTTTTTTTTTATTTTTTTTTTACTTCTTTGCTCCTGTTTTTAAATCAGCTTTGATGTTACAAAATTTCAACTCTGATTTGGGTATGGGATCTTGGAGGACCCATTAGAAGAGGTTCAGAAGGAGTCTGTCAAAAAAGATGTTTGAAGGCATTGGTTTGTTAGCATGCCCTGGAGACCCACCAAAAAAAAATGGATTGGGAAGCGTTGATATGATTACAACACCTCAGATGACTACTTCTGCAGTTACTATTATACATACACTTAAAACAATTGCCAAACAGCCACCACTTTAAAAAGCAAATATCTTTTAGCCAAGCCAATATTTAACAAATCAAAATACTCTTTCTTCAGGGGCAGGTCTCAGTTATAAGGCCTGAAACTGATATTATTTGGGAGCTCTCTTTAAGGAAAAATATATAAAGTTAAGAATACAAAATTGTATTACAGTTAATATTTTTTTAGAATGAAGAAAGAAATGACATGTTACAAATGTAAAAGTTGGAAAAGGCCAAAAATATCACATTATCTACAAATATAATCTATCATACTCTATAAGATCTCTCTATTTTTGTGGGGGGTTAATACATTTTGATCACCTCCTCAGATAAGAACAAAATGTATAATATCAATTTCTGTAGAGATTATCGAATGATAATTTCTTATTTCCTCTTTCATGGTTAATCTTTTTAGAAAATTATAGATACTTCAGAAAAGGTTTCTTAAAACTTCATATGTTACTGATCATGTAAAGTTTTAGAATTGTTGTCAAATTTGAGGAAAATCTGTATTACTTGCTTTCCTTATCAGAGTTGTAAGCTTGGGAAGAATGTTTCACAGTCTAGCTTCTGGCTTTGCACATTTCAATTGTTGCCTCCACTATCCACATACTGCCAGGCATAGTTGAACAACTTCCTATGCTGCTGCATATACATGTCACAAGGATGAGTGGTAGAAATATTGCTTTAAGCCCCATCAAGATAACTAGCAGTAACTTAGCAATTCATAGGAGGAGCTGCAAACTGCATAAAGACATCCCATCCAGGGGTCTCCAAACTACGGCCCACGGGCCGGATGCGGCCCACGAGGCCCTCTCATTCAGCCCGTGGAGACTTTTTTATCTGAATAAAATAATATTAAATAAATAATTAAAAACAACATCTATGTTTTGACGCTTTTTTATTTGGACCTCGCGTGTGTAGTCGGCCCCCAAACTGCTGTTTGATAGTTAATGCTGCCCGTGGGCTGAAAAGTTTGGAGACCCCCGCGAAACCAATACTAAATATACCGTAGCCTCAACTTCCCCATGAATCCTCACATTCATTCCAAGTACCACCTGATGGAGGGGAAGGGATCAGGTAGGAGGAGAGATGAGTCAAAATGGAAAGACACAACAGACTACTCAATTACAGTTAAAGTATTTGAGTAAAGCACGTCAGTGGGAGAAGTGGTGCTGGGCCCTCCCCTAGGGAATTTGAAGGGGCCTGTGCCAGTGAGGGCCCTGGGGCTTAAGCTTCATTAACTTCATAATGAAAGAGAGATTGCCAATCTGCCCCTACCAGCTTTCTACTTCAGAACTCACCCAAAGTTGGGTCTGCACTACAGTCACGAAGGAGCATTCAGTCCATGTTTCTATGCATAATTAGTCTCATAATTCTAAATGGAAGGTCAGAACACTTTCCTCAAATCCAGTAAGATTTTGGATTTCCTTGCTCCCCACTCCTCACCATCATACTAGGCAGAAGCAGATAGCTCCAGCTCCAAATGGCTGGTACAGATTCTCTAGAACAGCCCCAAAGGGAGTGAGTCTTCCACCACGCCAAGGCAGAACACGGGCAGCCCACCGCTGCCCACGCTGCGGAGGACTCGGTGGATGGAGCAATCTGCACTGTCTGTGCTCTCCCTTCCCTCCTCTAGTTGCTGAACAGCTGGGGAAGTAGGATAAGGTGAGAAAGAAAGTTCCTTAAGGATATGAGGGAAGGGAGATGGTGAGAGACACCCCCAAACGCAGCCATGGCCACTGGCTGGAATGGCGATCCCCGTGGCTATCCATAAAGAGAACACAGGCCGAAAGGAGAGTGCCTAGCTATAGAGAGCCCACACTTTGAAAAAAATTTTCCTCAGATTCTCAAACTGAAGGACATTTAAAGAAAACTGAAGGGCTAGTATAATGTCAAGGTTAACATTTTAATTGCATAAAACACCGAGAAAGCCCATGCGTGTCATTTTTACAAGGTTACCTTTCCTGTACAATGGAAGCTTTTATCCAACTATATATGAGTTGGTGACATGACACAGAATGTGACTTACATAAATGGAAGCGCTCACACTCTTTTTCTCCATATAACTCCTCCAGAAGGCAGCATCAAGTAGCTAAATCATGGCCTTTTAAACCTTTCTTCACAGATAAGAAATGCACACATGTGTGTCATTTTGTAGTTCTGAATGCATTGAACCTAATTCTCCCACAGTATGTCTGCTCCCCCACCCCCATGCCCAGAGCCCCATCTACTTCAAAGAGGGGTTTATGGGTGGAATGGCAGATAAGCGCTGGAAAATTTAGCTCTTTTGGATGATGCGATCACATAACAAAAGATTGCTGTAACCCTGTGAGAAGGCAGTGTTAAGGTTACTGTTGGAGCCTTAACTCTGAATTCCCTGAATCTAGGGCAGTCCCGAGTATATAACCCCACAGTGCAATACTTCACAGTGTTTTACAATGAGCAAAAAAAGAACCTAAAAAATCTTATAAAAGATGGGAAGCCTTTCAGATCTGTACATTGGTTTTTTTTTGGCAAAATAACTTTCCAAGGTTGAAAAGTAGCTGATGTAAGTTTCAACGTGTTACACACATTGAGGAAAATAACAGCTTTATGTAGTAGGTGCAGAAGAGATAAGTATCCTTATTAGTAATACACAAATGTCTGTTATGTTTGTATTTTGCAAGACTCAAAAACTAAAAAAAAGGGTGTTATCCATAATCACAGACTTATTCATAAAAAACAAAAACAAAAATACACCTCTCATTTCCACAACCACTCTTGACATAGAAATCCAAATCCTCAAGTATTGATGAAAAACATCTGTCCTTGCCTTAAATATCAAAATGAAGACATAGTCCCCTTAAAATAGGACTGATTCTTTTTAAAATGTATAGTGCACCACCAATACATGTCAGCTTACACTTGTTATACTGACAGATAATGTTCAATTACATGTGTGTAGCACACTAATTTTGTTTCCCCAGCCAGGAGGAAGGCAGGACTATTGTAGTAACTCCAAGCTAAAAACATGGATTTGGCTAAATGAGAAACAACAGAATACACATGAGTCAACCATCACAAGAGGGGATGTTGGGATAGCAGGACAGGTTGAGCACTTGTCTTGCAACTGTAAGGTCGGGGGATCAAATCCTGGCCCCAACCTGTGCAAACCCATACACTGAACTGCAGCATAACTAGTACACTGCATTGAAGGTTTTCACCTTCCATGTGGGCATGGAGGCCCCAATTCAGTTCCCGCCCTGTGCAGCCCCACCTGTGTGGAATGAAACAATATGTCACAACTATGAAGACTGCTCTGGGCCCTCTTCCCTTCTCACTTTCACCTTCTTTCAAAAAAAAAAAAGGCTGGGATGGCTCAGTGGGTTGAGTGCTCATTTGCAGCCCTGGAGTCCAAGGATCAAATCCCAGCACCAGCTTGTGTGGACCCATATAATGAACTGGGGAGTGCCCCCAGTTCAGTTTTTACCAGGGTAGGACTCCTATGTGGTTCGGCTACTTACCTCAGGCATGCCTTCCATGTGGGAGGCCCCAGCTCGCAAGGGCAGGCCTCCCACGCAGGAGGCCCTGTGGTGAGTTCCTGCCCTGTGCAGCCCCATGCTCACCTATAGAATGAAACTGTGTAGAAAACTAATGACATGCAACTATGGAGACTGCTCTGGGCCCACCCCCTTCCCCCTGTCTCTCTGTCAAAAACAATCAAAATAAATCTTATAAAAAAAGAGTCACAGAGGAGAGAGAGCCCTAGTGAGTCCCTGTCCTACCTCCAACCAGGGGCCCCCACCGTGCTCTTCCTGTTCCCATCTTCTGTCTAACAGAGGAGTGAGGGGGCTGTTTGGGAGGGAGGGTGAAGACAGGAAGCAGAGAAATGAACACCTGGTGTTGACCGGCTTTGTTTCTGGTGAAAGGGACTTCACCTGAATTGAGGAACAATCCAGAGGGAAAGACTCCAGGGAAGCAAGATACATCCTTGCCCTCCTGGTATGCGGTTTTAAAACAGTATCTCAGGAAAAGGGAGTAGAGAGTAGAGAGTGAATTACCATTAATCAGTGAACAGCCTTACCCCTCAACTGAGCTCTGAGGGGCAAATGTTCACTAATAAGGGGAGAAAAAAAAAAAGGTAGAGGAGAATCCACTCACACTATGCAGGAAGAAATGGTGGCCAGATGGGGCATGTTATAAGTGTTAAAAAGCAGCCAGGGTACTTATTTGATTTTATCTCAGATCATATCACTTCTCTGCTCAAAGCCCTCTAATGGTCACTCATTTCACTCCTAGTCACCTTTCCCTGCCTCAGACTTCCCATAACACTTATCATCTTTTCAACTGTCATGTAATGTACCTACTTATTATGTTTATTAATGCTCTGTCTCTCTCCAGTAGAATGTAAGCTCTACAAGGACAGAGATATTTGTTTGCTTTTATTCCTAATTTTTCTTTAGTACTTAAAATAGTACCTGTCACTTACTCATTATTCAGTATATACTTGTTAAGTCAATTCATTAGTTAAGTAGTTGTCCATGGATGCAAAGTTATAGCATTAAAGAAGAAATAACTCAATGATGTAGCTGTGTGGGTGTAGGCATAAATATATCAATGGAAATGGCTATAGTAGCAGATAAAGATGTAAAATAAAAGAAAAGTGTATGCAAAAGCTGAATAAAGAATTTATCCTGGAAGAAATTTTTAAAAAATTGAATCCTCTATGAAGAACATAAAAAAGACCATAAAATTATGAAGCAAGACCTCAAAGAGGTGATGGGAACTTTGAATGAAATTTATTTAAAAATTGTGTTTTGGCTACCAAAACACAATATAAATCAGAATAGAACTACTGAAGAATAGATTAATAAATCAGAAACATCAATAAACACACAAAGCTGAAAACAGAATAGCATTCTATGTTTATGTAGTTAAAGTAAAAGAATTATAGATTAAAGCAACTAGAAGGGGAAAAGATATGGAGGATAGACAATGTTGATCCAACGTAACTATAATTGATATTTGCTGTAATAAAAAAAATATGTGGGTATGAAGAAAGGGCTGAATCACCCTGAAAAATATGTTCAGGGAAAAAAATTAATTCAGAATGCTTGCTATTAGGCATATTTTGGTACAGTTATTGAACTTAAAGATTAGTTGTTCAGACACATGAACGTGAAATGTAAGTTATCGACAAAGGATAAATAATAAACTGGCGCCCAGCTTCTCCACAGAAACAATTCCAGAAGATGATGGGGCCAAGTCAATAAAGTTTGAGAGAAAAGTAAGTAACTTAAGCATTTTGTACCAAAGCAAGCAGGCATCAGCATTTAAATCACTACTGCGTATCATTTCTCAGCCTTTTGGTGAAGATCAAGTGTAAATCACTACTGTGTTAGAGCCCAGGGAACATGGCACTATTGAAAACCCACTCAACAAAGAATCACTCTGAGTGAAAGCCAAATGCTTAAAGGGTTTCCAAGATTTCGCACCTCCTGTTTTCTCTCCTTCCTAACCCCATTCCCTACTACTCTCTCTCTCTCTTGCCCCATGCACTCCAGCTTCACTCGCCTCCTTACTGATCCCCACACATATCAAGCACCCAGCTGGCCTGGAACCATGCCCTCTGCCTGAGAGGTTCTTCTTCACATTCCTGACTATCATACTCCTTCACCTATTTGGTGAGGTCTTTCATACTACTGTAGCTAACATTTCAATGCCCCCAACACCCTCTTTGTCTCTTCTCCGCTTAATTTTTCCTTGTAACAATTATTACCAGCTAACATACTCTACTTTCTTTGTACATCTTTTTTCTTATCTGTCTGCCTCAACTAGAATGTACGTTCCCTAAAGACACAAATTATGTTTTGTCTATTTCTTTCTCCTTAGAACAATAGTATAACAGAGTAGGCATTCAAATATTTATTGAATGAATAAATACCCTGGGGTATAAATTTATCGATTCCAATCTATCCTCTTACATTTTTGAAATTTTAAGTAATACACTGAGGAGACTGCAAACCAAATCTTGTTAGGTCAATCTAATGAATACTTAGCTTTTGTTTTAATTGGCCCTAAATGTGTTAGAAGGAACATCAAAGACATATTGTATTGTTCCTTTGGTAGTGTTACAAAAATAGAATTTGGACATTTACAGAAAAGTAGATTTTCAGTTTTCCAAGATTACCTTACAGCCAGAGCTAACAGTGGAACTGACTACTTCATAAATACTGAGCTCCCTGCCCGTGATAATGTGAAACAGACATTGGATGTTTTCTGAGGATCCTAGTTAAGAAATTCTCACCATGTGGAGCTTAGTCCAACTCCTTTAATGAGAGCCCCCACGTTCTTCTGCTCTGAGAGTCTGTGACGCTATGCTATGCACACATGGTACCCATGGTTTCCATTGTTCTACTGTGTGTGATGGTGTTTTGCTGGTGTCTACA
>PVKE010019254.1:0-28660 GCA_004027555.1 Craseonycteris thonglongyai | reverse complement strand
AGAGACAGAGAGAGAACTGAACTGGGGGAACTCCCCAGTTCAGCATATGGGTCCGCATGAGCCAGGGCCGGGATTTGATCCTCGGTCCCCAGTGCTGCAAAGTGAGCACTTAACCCACTGAGCCATCCCGGCTTCCTCATTATGTATGTTCTTAAAATTGTTTATGTTTATTGTAAATGTATGGTGGAAATGCTATATATTAATGTACAGCTACACATCTCTCCCCAACTCTGTATTCAGTGACATCAGCTGATAGTTTAACATCAGTTACATGGTTATATTTATGCCAACGACATCTGCAAACACTATAAATTCAGGACTTTTCCTCCAGAGAGCTGGCTGTTAAATATTTACCAGCACATCACTGGGGAGACATTATTTATTTGAACCTGGATTAAATCATGGGAAGGCCAAATTGACTTTTTCTTGAATATTTCCTTTTATGTATTTTTAGTATTTCCTTTTCAAAATTACTCCCAAGATGATAAATAAAATCATTTTAAATTGATGAAATTTGTTTACTTATACTAATTAATTTTATCTTTGAAATTATGTTCTTGGAGCAGTCTTTGCCCATCATGTCTCATAAGAATTAGCACAAAATTCATATACTTTAAGAACTTTGTTTCTCTGTCCCCAGATACTAGGACTTTTGCTTCAGTATTTAAGTGTGCAGCATGTCTGACAGTGTTATCAGTTCACAATTGTTCTCATTGATTGAAATCTTTTCAAATAATTAAGTAAATTATTTGAAGACAACATTTTCTCTAGGTACCCAGTAATAGTAGGAAAATGAACTAACACCCAGGTGTTTGAAGATTAATATTCTCTGAATCCAATTGTTATAATGTCTATAGGACGTTTTCTGAATTGTATCAAAAGATCTGAAAATTAAATTATTTTCTGTGGTGCTGGTAATAACAAGTTGACAATCATAACTTATCAATTTGCTTGATAAGACATAGGCAGAATAGCATTTGGTTTTGCTTTTCCACTGCAGTATCGACTTTAAGATCTTCTTTGAAAAGAAGCTATATGCTTCAAAAGCCCACCAGGAGTAGAAATGTGGACCATTTTATGGTGATTTTCTCCACAGGCTCTCCTCACACTTTTAGTAATAGAATTTAAAAGGCAAAGATGTTTGTGTGATTATGAGATACTGAGGAGGGAATAAAGCTAACTTAAAACCAAGACTTGTTTTAAATATTCTCAAAAGAACAAAAGAAGAAGAAGGAAGCAGAGGAGGAGTTGGAGGAGGAGGATGAGAAGGAAAAGCAAAAAACAAAACAAAACAATAAAACTCAGCCTGATCCAATCAAACAAAACCCAAGATTCATGTTAAATACATTCCAATTCAAATACTAAAAGAAATTCTAAATATTGTTGATATAGCCATGTTAAATCTCCAGGTTAAAACAAAGGCAACTAATTTCAATATGTGAGATTCATATAAGAACTTAGAAAAATCTGTAAGTGAGAAGCAGACCAGAAGTTCCAAGGGAAGGGGTTATCGACCTGACTCTTTCTTAAGAAGATGGAAAGTGAAAGAATTGCCTCTTGGTTTACCTGACAACTGGCCTTTTTATGACATTAAACAGGTGTTTACAAGTATTTAAAAGATCCAAATATAAGTGGTTCTGAGGAAGAAATCATGGCCTTGAATCTCTGAGTTTAAACAGAAAAATGGGTGGAACTAGGATTGTTAAATGTTAAAGTTTAACAATTTGGGGACAGGGAGGTAATTTTTAAAAATTTACAACAATTAAAAAAATTTACAAAGTTACAAAAACAGAATTACATTTAAGAATAAATACTTAATTTGAATTTAAAAAACCAAAAAAAGCAATTAATAATTCTGGGCATGTACCATGGGGAACCGAAGTTATCTCCATACTAGCAAAATATGATCTAAGCATCAGAAATGAAACCTCACTATGAATATGGATAATCCAAACCATGAATAGAAAATATATTTCTCTCTTAGAAATTTCATCTCAGGAAGTAATCATTTGATTCCTCTTTTTCTCACTATTATCTTCCTTCCATCAGTAAATCCTACAGGTTATAACTCCCAACTCTATCATAAATCTGTTCATTTTCTTCATCTTAATACAATTGATCATCTATTGGCTCCCAGATTAGCCAAGATGCCTATAACTAGCATTCTAAAAGACTTTCTGTTTCCACATTTGCCCCACCAACACACCTTCAATTCATTGCCCACAAAGAAGATAGAGAGTTTTTTTTAAGATTTATTTATTTTATTGTTTTTGACAGAGAGAGAGAGAGAGAGAGAGAGAGAGGGAGAGAGAGAGAAATAGATACAGAGACAGAGAGAGAACTGAATTGGGGGAACTCCCCAGTTCAGCACATAGGTCCACATGGGCCGGGGCCGGGATTCGATCCTCGGTCCCTGGCGCTGCAAAGTGAGCGCTCAACCCACTGAGCCATCCCGGCCTCCCCAATAAGTTTTTAGGGGTTTTGTTTATTTTGTTTTTTTGTTTTGAACTGAACTGGGGGCCTCACCGCATTCGGGAAGCATACCCCAGTTCAGCATGTGGGTTCACCTGGGCCGGAGCCGGGATTCGATCCTCGGCCCTCGGGGCTTCAAAGTGAGCTCTTAACCCGCTGAGTCATCCCAGCTTTCCCTGGGAGTTTTTAAAAAATATTAATTTCTTTTCTATCTACAATATTTTACCATCTTTGTATCTCCCTTAGAATGAGATAACAATCTCTGTGTTATTATCTACAAAAACTTGAAAAATTTGGTTTCTAGTTACCATTTCTCTGTTTTATCTGTCCTCACACCTCTTATTGCTCCTCTGATTTGACAAGTTTATTGCTGCCTTGGAGCAATGAACTAGCTGGTGTCACCTTCTAGATTCTGTAGTTCCTGATCTTTCCTTAGATGACTCTCATCAGGTCCTTTAACAGCCACCCTTAAACATCCCATAAAAATGTTCCCATTCAGTATCAAATTACTCTATTTAATTTTTGTGGTACTTATATAGAACAATTCTGCTTATTTTTAAATTGTATCTTCATGTAGAATGTAGGCTCCACAAGAACAACCACCATTAATATTTATTAATCATTTTGGTTAGAATATACAGTGTTTAGAATAGTTCCTTGCAAATACTAAAAACTCAAATATACTTGGTGAAGTCATTAAAAAGAAAAAGAAGTACAGAAAGGCTGACACTGATTCACAGAAAATTAGGAGCCTGGGAAGTACAGAACAATGATGACAAGTATGTCTTGTTTTATGTCTTTAAAGATCTTGAAAAATGCCAAGTATCAAAAAGACTAGGCAGAAAGGAAAGAGATAGGTGACCTGACTACTAAGGGACATTTAAGGAAAAATAAGGGATTAGCCCATGAACTAAAAAACTGGCTGGTTTTGCCATTCTTGGGTATAAGGTTAGATCTTGTTATTTTTTAAGATGCAGGTTAGTTTCTAGAACCCCAATGCCCATCACTGCTCCTAGTACCAGGATGTCTCTAGTAGCCTCAAGCTAGTTGATGCTTACTCTAAACATCTGTTGCGAGGTAGATACCGGTACTAGTTACCTTGCAAATTTGTGGATCAAAACTGAGAC
Organism: Craseonycteris thonglongyai; assembly: GCA_004027555.1. Classification (NCBI taxonomy): domain Eukaryota; kingdom Metazoa; phylum Chordata; class Mammalia; order Chiroptera; family Craseonycteridae; genus Craseonycteris; species Craseonycteris thonglongyai. Next base: position 25,061 of record PVKE010019254.1, on the reverse strand, counting down.
TATTGAACTAGACTCTGCAGCTAAAATATGTCTACTGAAATATTCGTTTGGTTTCAGTGGTTTTAGCAAATTTCTAACGTGTTTCAGGCTTTATAGAATATTGGGTTATTTGTTAGTCACGAACTATCTAAACTACGTAGCTGATTCACTGAGTTTACAGTTCTCATTTATATATTTTAACTAACCTAAGGAGTGCTTGTCTTCAATCAACTCTCTTGCCCCTGTTATGCTATGCTATTTGTAAAGCATAACCCTAACAGAAAGACTAAAACTGGGTAATATTATTTATTTCCTCCTTAATGCTCAGAGCCTATGAGGCTGTTGCCTTAGGAATGCAGTAAAATCTTTTCCTTAATGTGTGAGACTGAGTTTTTAAAGCCATGCATTGATAATTTTTTTCAACACTGGTGGATTCTATTACAACAAGAGGATCACATAAGTATTTTCAGCTCATTTAAGTAATGTCAGAATTTCATCTTCTTTCCAAAGCAACTGTTTGAGTTGAGTGGTAGTCACATTAAAATATGTATAGCACCATCGTTTGATGGCAATCACAGAAAAAAAAGGGGGGGATTATAATCACTGACATTTGTCACTTCAGCTTTTGCTAGCTTTTTAAAAATGATGACAATCTATGGCCTTCTCAAACATAGACTAGCATTTTTCTCCAGTCACATCATCACTTGCTTTTTGTTGTTGCTTTTAGATGAGACCAGCTGCCTTGTGATCACTGAAATGTCAGGAAAAAAATAATCATTTTCCACAAGAGAAAATAAATTTAATATTCAAAGAGGCAAAACTCCCACAGAAATCTTAAAACTAAAGAAGTGAGTCTCTGCTTGATGTACATGGGTGAATTCCATTAGCGTTAATGGCAGTTTTGGAAACAATGACAAGCCAGGCTGCTTAAAAGTGCTCCATCTGTTCTCTCTAGTTAGTATTTATAGAACAAAGACATAAACAATGGCCGTTAATTTTAAAAGAATAAGGTACAAAAAACAAACAAACAAACAAACAAAAAATGCTGTTTTATCTAACACAAATATTTTATTTATGCATGACCATAGATAAATGACATAACTTCTCTAGGCATTACTTCTCTTAATTTCAAAGTTGAAAAAGAAATTGAATAGTTCAAACAAACAAACAAAAAACCTTCCACCTAGTAAATTCTATCATGTGGTCTACTGTTATTAAGTTATCAGAATGCTTAGCACTTTAATTGTGTCAAATAGAAAAGCATGCAGAAATAGATGTCAGTTTATCATTAAATCAGCAGTTTGAAAAAAAAAAAAAGCACTCCCACAAGAAGTCAGAGAATGAAAAGAAGAATAGATCATATCGCTTCAGTAATATTAAGGGAGTCAAGAATTGCTCTTTACGGGCCTGCAGGAAGTGTTCTCAGTGGTAATGGGAAGAAATAAGTTTCTTTATTTTTTATGAGATAAAATTTTTCTTTAATTATGATTTAAAACAATTTAAATACTTCATTCTAGTTGGTTCAGGCACTTACATTTATATAGACACCTATGTATAATCATTATGTCCTCATTATAAGAACCAATATTCTTTTTATGGTTTTATAAAAACACAAAAAGTTACAATTTTATCCTAAGAGTTTTAAGAGGGGGTAACAATAAATTTTAAATCTAAATCTTCACATAAAAAATGGTATATAATTAAAGATACATGAGGAAAACATATGTATATATGTATCTATATATCTCCATGTATATATATACACATATATATTTTCTTACTGATCTTCTCTTAACTAGAAAACTACTCCATCATTAAGAAACTTTAGGAGGGAAGTACAGTGTTTAAATGAATGGAAAATATTGATTCTTCAAATAAAAAGAATAATAATGTAATATCCTAAGAAGATAAGACTAATTGCCCCTGTACTGAGTTATATAGTAACAAGCAATGATACTATTAACATCTAGACATTCAATAAATATTTCTTCATTGTGTTATATATAATATCTGAGTATAATATTATAAAATCAGGACAGAATTCTATTATCATCCATGGACTTTGGAAGAAGGGTTGATAGAAGTCATAGGAACACAACTACAACACTAAAGGTGAGAAGCAGAAGGAAAAGAGATATAAATTAGTTGTAAATGCATATTGCAAACTCCAAGGTAACCACTTAAAAAACTAAAAATAAAGTACAATTGACATGCTAAAATATAAGAGAAAATAAAATCATATAAAAAGATTGATTAAAATCAGAGAAGTTAGAAGTTAGATTAAAAAAAACAAGTGTCATGAATAGAAAACAGTTACAGAGTGATAAATATAAATCATACTACATCAAAAGTCACATTAAATGTAAATGGTCTAAATATCCCAGTTTAAAAACAGAGACTGCCACAGTAAACAACAACAAAAAGACCCAAATATAGGTTGTCTACAAAAAAAAAAAATCACTTTAAATATTTAAAAAATACAATACCACACTAACACTAATAAAAAAATTAAGAAAAAGAAAGCTAGAGCAGCTATCTTAATCTTAGACAAGGCAGAATTGAGAATGGAGAGAATTATCAGTGATAAATAGAGGTATTACATAAGGGTAAAGAAATCAATGTTTTAAGAAGGCATAGTGATTTTTAATGTGTATGTACCTAACAACAAAACATCAAAGTATGACAAAAAAATAACAACTGCAGGGAGAAAGACAAATCCATTCACTGTTGAAGTCTTGCATACTTGTTTATCAGTAATTGACTGATTTATCAGGCAGAAAATTAGTAAGAATATAGGTAAAATGAACAGCATGATTAACCAGCAGAATAAAATTGATATTAACAGACCCCTACATCCAACCACAGCAAAATGTATGTTCATCACAAACTCACAGTGAACATTCACTGAGACATACCACATACTGGGCTATAAAACATTACTTAAATACGTTGCGTACGGCGGGGTTTAAAACCCTCATACCCCTCTGTTCCGGCAGGTATTTAAATGAGACCACGTTGAAATGAACTCTTCTCTTTAAAATGCTATTGCTGGGGAAGCCCGGATGGCTCAGTGGGTTGAGTGCTCACTTTGCAGCGCCGGGGACCAGGGTTGGAATCCCCTCCCGGCCCGTGCGGAACCATATGCTGAACTGGGAGCTCCCCCAGTTCAGTTCTCTCTCTGTCTCTGTATCTGTATCTCTCTCTCTCTCTCTCTCTCTCTGTCAAAAATAAATAAATAAAATATTAAAAAATAAAAAAAAAATAAATAAAATGCTATTGCTTCCATATTATTTATAACTTTTCAATGAAATTTTTTGTACTTACGTAAATTTATCCATTGATAATATTTGCTCGTTATATATCAACCAAATCTCATTAATTAAATAAATCTTGCAAAAAATAAAAGGTCAAGTGTAAAAACGAGAATTCTCGTTACCCATCCTTAATGCATGGCCCAGAAAAAACGACGATTCTCATGATCCGTACGCAATGTGTTAAGAAATTTAAAAGAACAGAAAAGTATGTTGTCACACCATGATACAATCCAAATGAAAATCAATCATAGAAAAATAGCTAGACAATCACAAAGTAAAAATAATAAGAACTGTAACCAATAATATCTAAACAACAAATCAATAGAGAAAATCAATAAAATCAAAAACTTCTTCATTGAAAAAATAATAAAAATTGATAAACCTTTAACCAGGCTAATCAAAAATAGAAGAAAGACACAAATTACTAATGTTGAAACTGAAAAAGAAGTATAAAAAGGAAAACTACAAACCAATATCTTTCATAAATATAGATACACTACTCCTTAAAAAAAATATTATCAAATCATCTTTAGCAATATATAAAAATAATTTTATACATGACCAAGTGAGATTTATTTCAGGTATACCAGGCTGGATCAACAGTCAAAAGTCAATTAATGTAGTCTATCATGTCAACAGGTTAAAGAAGAGAAAAATCACATGATCAATCATCAATAAATTAAAAAGTATTTGGCAAAATTCAACCATCATTCAGAATACAAACTCTTGGCAAATTAGGAATATAGAGAATATCTTCATAAAGCCTATAGCTATAACATACTTAGTAATGAGGAAAATAGATGCTGTCAAAGATATATTTCCTCACCACTTTTATTCAACATTGAGCTAGAAGTTCTAGTGAATGCAATAAGACAAGAAAACAAAAAAAGAAATACACAGATAGAGAAGGAAGAAAAAAATTGTCTTTGTTAATAGATGACATTATTGTAGAAAAGAATCAATAACAACAAAACTCCTATGACTAATAGTTATAACAGGATTTCAGAATAGAAGATTAAATCACAAAAATCGGTTTTTTATATAGCAGCAGTAAATAACTGAGAAATTAAAAACACAATACAGTTTAAGTTAATATAAAAAAAAGAAAAAGAAAGAAAAGAAGGAAGAAAGAGGAAGTAAAGAGGAAGTAAGGGAGGGAGGGCAGGTGGGACAAGACACAGAAAGAAAACAGGAGGAAGGGAAGGAGTGGAAAGGGTGGGAAGTAAAGAAAGAAGGAAAGAAGAAAGGAAGGAAGGAAGGAAGGATGGGAGGAAGGAAGGAAAGGAGGGAAGAAGGAAAGGAGAGTGGGAGGGAAGGAGAGAGAGAGGAAGGGAGAAGGGGTTAGGTATAAATCTAGCAAAATAGGTATAGAATTTATATGAGGAAAATTATAAAACTGTAATGAAGGTAAGTAAAGAAGATCTAAATAAATGGAGAGATATCCCATAATCGTATATCAAATATGAATTCTTCAATGAGTCCATATTTTACATATTATTAAGCTGTCAATTTTTCACAACTTTATAGATTCATTTGCAGGGCAATTAAAATTCCAGCAAGTTATTTTGTGAATACAGAAGAATAATTCTACAATTTATGTGGAAAGACCAAACAGACAGACTATGAAACACAATACTGAAGAAGAAGAAGAATAGAATAGGAAGAATGACACACCCTGACTTCAAGGCTTATGGTCATGTTACAGTACTCAAGAAAGCATGATATTGGCAAAATAATAATCAAATAAGTCAGTGGAACAATAGAGAACCGAGAATAGGCCCACAGACACGTAGGTAATCAAGTGATCTTTGACAAGCAAAGGCAATTCAAAGGAAATGAATATTCTTTTCAAAAATTGTTCTGGAGAAATTGGACATCCATATGTTAAAAAAATAAATCTCAACAGAAAGCCTACACTTTTCACAAAAAATTATCTCAAAATATATCATAGACCTAAGTATAAAACTATTAGAAGATAACATACAAGAAATAATAGGGATGGTGGTGAGGTTTTAGACGTAACTAAAAAGCACTACACATGAAAAAAAATTAGACTTTATTAAAATTAAAAGCTTCTTCTCTCTGAAAGACATTGTTATGAGAATAAAAAGACAAACCACAGATTGGGAGGAAATACTTGCAAAACACATATCTGATAGAGGGCTATTACCCAAAATATATTTTAAAATTCTTAAAACTCACCAATAAGAAAATGAACAACCCAATTAAAAATGAGGAAAACTACATGAACATACATCTCATTAAAGAAGATATAGAAATAGCAAAGAAGCATATGAAAAGATGCTCTACATCACACATCAAAGAATTGCAAATTCAAACAACAAAGAGACCACTAAACAATGATTAGAACAGCCAATATCTAAACCACTGACAACATCAAATGCTGAAGAAGATGTGGAGCTACAGGATCTCTCATTTATTGCTGGTGGGAATGCAAAATGGTACAGCCATTTTGGAAGACAGTGTGGCAGTTTCTTACAAAGCTAGACACAGGCTATCATATGACCCAGCAACTGCACTCTTTGGTACTTACCCGAATCAGCTGAAAACTTATATATACATAAACATCAATCCATGAATGTTTACAGCAGTTGTATTCATAATTGTCAAAACTTGGAAGCAGCCAAGATGCATTGCAGTAGGAAAATGAATAAACACACTATGGTACATCATAAATGGAATATTGTTCAGAGGGGGCAAAAAAAGGTATGAGCTATGAAGCAACAAAAAGACATGAGGAATCTTGAATACTTTTTGCTAAGTGAGATAAGGCAGTGTGGAAAGGATACATACTGAATGATTCCTATACCCAACATTCTGGAAAAGGCAAAGCTGTAGAAATAATTAAAAAATCAGTAATTTCCGAGTCCAAAGAGAAAGTAAAGGCAGAAATAAATAAATGAAGTACAGGGAATTTTGCAGGCACTAAAATGATGCTGTATTTTAATTGTAATGGTGGATAAATTACATTATGCATTCATCATAGGACTGTACAACAAAAACAGTAAACCCTATTGTAAAGTATAGACTTTAACTTATAATAATGAACCCTTATTGCTTTATTAATTACAGAATGTGTTACCATACTAATGCAAGATGTTAATACTAGGAGAAATTTGTGTGTGTGTTGGGAAAGTATATGGAAATTCTCAGTACTTTCTGCTTAATTTTTCTGTAAATCTACAATTCTTCAAGAAGGAAAATGTCATTCTGTAAACAAATGGAGAGAATTATATCAGAAGCAACATAAACATCAAAATTTTGGCTTGGCAGGTAACATAAAAGGTAAAATTTATCTCTGGAAAAAGTGCCATATATTTTTTCATGAGGAGATAATAACATATCAGTCACTTAAAAATTTACATAAATAGAATTTAAATTAAACATGCTACATATTTACTTTACAGAATGGTTTATTTTCAGATTCTTTTTAACACAGAAAAATAATAGTTGTTACATTACCATGCACTGTTTAATTTCACTACTGAGCTAAAACATAAATGCAGTGAGAATGAACATTTATCCATATGAAACACAGTATTCTCTCAAAGAAAATGCCATTTATTTTTACTCAGTATTAGCTAATAGTTCAATTTAATGTGGTTATGAAAGAGCATAATATAGTTAGCAGATGTTTCTACCTACTCCAAGAGCCAGACTACAGTTCTCCATAGAATTGAATTTGGGTATCAAGCAACAGGAAATGTGGCTGCTGATAACTCAGTTATTTTAAACCCTGAAGCAGTGACTGGGACATTTTGTCCATTAAGTTTACAGATGGCAAAGGAGATATCCCATTCACAGCTGCATGCATGGGGATATCATATCTTTGTCTATATTAATCCCATGAATGGCTTGACATGACTCATTCAACTTTTCTTTCTATTATATGAAAAGAAAAGTAATGAGACTTGGGATGGTTTTTAAATAAATCCATGAATTACCAGTTTACTCTTAAAAGTTTTAGAGGGAGATAGAAATATTTATTTCCTTCTACAAAGCAATTGGACCAACAAAGGGTACATTTTGTGGTTTAATTTTTTTTCATAAATTTAGCAAGGCAGGCAAAAATTAAATCTGAAACAGTGCAAGTAAGCCCCCAAAGTGTGTATTCGATGTGTATGTTCTTGACAAGAGGTTTTGTTTTTTTTAAGCTTCAGTAGCTGTGCCAATAAGATACTAAAATTGATCATGGAAATTGAATTTCAGAAAAACACATTGGCTAGAGTCATTGAGAATTCCCAGAAAAAGAAATTTTATAAGGTATATATTTATTTTGTTAGAATTCTATAATTGTGAGCCAACAATAATGGGATATCTGCTCAACCATATGTGTCTGACCTATAAGTTTCAGTTGTGACAAATCTATGTGCTGTGATGAATATCCAAGATTATAGGACAAAATCATAACGGGCATATTCAGTGAAGCAATATGACTTGTAGTCCACCAGCTCCAGCCAGAATAAAAGACAACTAACAGAATTAATGAGACAATTATCAACAACTATGATAAAACACAGAGTGATGCCTGGTGTATATAAAATAGCATAAGTATACAACTCAAGCCTAAAAGAAAAGAAGTATTTTATGACCAAGAACTTGCCAGTTCAAAACCTGGAGGATCGCAGAAGTCCTGAATCAACCCTGCAGCAAAACCTAAAAACTCCTAGTCTAAACACTGGGACTGTGACCTCACATTTGAAGAACCATGCATGAAAAATAATCCTAAATTGTGTATCAACTTGAGCTGAAAGAGCTAAAAGGCACCTTCTCTTTCTTTGCAGATTAGGTTGCATTTAAAAGATGTTTAAGCCTCTTTAACAGAAACCACTTGATCCCCCAAAATACTTAGATGATGAACAACTCGGCATAACCTTAGAAGCTTTTCTTTTTTTAAAGAAATTATGTTCATCAATTTACATAGACTATGTTTGACATCTGTTGCCACAAACCCAAAAAGCAGAAGTTCTTGTTCACTTTCATCTTCAAAATTTGACATATTGGAAGAGCAATTCAGGGCAATATTTAAATTTTAAATAGGAAGAGAGCTCATACTCTAATACTCAGAGGAAAATAAATGGTGAAATAACACTTAAAGATTTGTAAATGGCAAATGTGTCTGAAGCAGGCAAAGCATACAGCTTTCATATCATGGGAAAGAAATAAAAATGTGCCAACAAAAATAGTGTTGAGAACGCCTGAAGGGTGGAAGCTCTGGAATTAATGAAAGCATTTTGCTGCCCACTAAGCAAATACCAATTCGATTCATAGAATCTAAGAGTTGAAAGACGGCATAAAGATTATCTCACTGGTCATTCTCAACCTCCATGAGAATAATAACTGTGATAGATAGTTCTTCTCAAACAAACCATGCCGTCTGGAATTTATGTTCTTGCATATCCCTCCCAATAATTGGATGTGGAGTCTCCAGCCCCAGATGCTTCAGCTGATGCCACAAGGAACAGACACACTACCTGACTGAGCTCTTCCTAAATATTTGATCCATAAAACCCTGAGTGGTATAAAATGGTTGTTTGGGGGACATTTATTTTACAGCAATAATCCAATCAATGACTTTGCTAAATTCAAAATATACCTTGCAGGCCTACATAATCATTGTATATTTAATGTTCATTCACTGAAAATAAGAAGCTGCTATTAATTCAGCTATACTTTTAAAAAATGCTGGTAGTAGTAATCATGATGACAATTGTATTGTCATCATGTAACCTTTATTTAAAGTTTATTTGCAAAATGCTCTTCCAAGAGCTTTCTTTAATTATGCTATTTAATAGTCATAAGACACCTATGAAGAGGGTATTGTTATTAGCACCTCCATTTTGTAGATGAGGAAACTGAGGCACAAAAATATTAAATAACACTTTCCATTGTCACCTAGCTAATAAGAAATAATTACACATTTCGGGAAGCTAGGATAGTTCAACAGGTTAAGTGCTTGCTTTGCAGCCCCAGGGACGGAGGACTGAATCTTGACCCTGGTCCATGTGCACCCATGTGCTGAATGAACTGTGGTGTGCTTCCCATGCAGGAGGCCCCCAGTTCAGTTCTCACCCCTTGGTTTGGCCCCTGGCTCAAGGGGGTGTGCCTTCCATGCAGGAGGGCCTCAGCCCAGTTTTCGCCCTATTAAGGTGACCAGATTTTAACATTGGTAAAGCGGGACACCATTGACCGGGGTGGGGGGTGGGGGGGTTCTTGATTAAAAATTTGGTCTATCTCCCGCCGTTCCCTAGCTTGTCATGCATTCTTTCCAAAAATCGGGACTTTTTTAAAACGCCGCGGGATGCGGAACAAATTGTTAAAAATCGGGACTGTCCCGCCAAAAGCGGGACGTCTGGTCACCCTACCCTACATGGCCCCCTGCTCACCTGTGTGGAATGAAACCATGTTGAAAATGATCATGTAAAACTATGGAGACTGCTCTGGGTCCTCCCCCTTCTCCCTGTCTCTGTCTCTGTCTGTCAAAAACAATAAAATATGTCTTAAAAAATTATTACACATTTCATTCATTAACATAATAAATATTTATGCTTGATAAATTTAAATTCACAAGCATACAAACATTCTATTTATTTACGTGGCTCAGTATGTTAGAAAATTTAGTCATGTATGATAGTTTTAGGGTCTCCAAGGAACTCATGGACCACATCTTGAGATCCATTGATCTATAACAAGTCCCTTGATTCTTTTTTTTTTTTAGTAGAAGAAACTGAGGGGCACAGAAGTTATGTGAATACCCTAAGTTTACATATTAGTGACTTAGAACTACAACCACTTACTAGTGAATTTCAATTCAATGTTTTTCTTCTAATTCTAGGTGGTCTTTGACTACCTTTTGGATCTTTAATTCTTTGTATCTTTCTATCAGAAGTGTACCCTGACTTTATATCTTATTTAAGTTGGAATCCTCAAAATTCTCTCATTGTAACTTTATAGTTTTGAGAAACTTCACATTTGTATGATTTATGAATTATTATGTTCTCTTGTTCCAAGTAGCGCAAAAGCCTGAAGAAATAACGTTATACCTTATTAAAAATATCTGATATGTACCTTGATTCTGATTGAATTATCACAAATCGGCTTTTTGCTGTCTTGTGCAAAACTAACAACAATAACAACAAAAACCTAAAATAAGCAGAAACCTAATCCTATCTTGATTTCACATCTATTTAGTAGGCAGAGTGTGTTGCTGTCTACTGTATTTTGCTGCATCAGCCTTGTTCTGTACCCACATGCTGTGGGAATTATCAGTGGCCAGGTATTCTCTCATTGACTTAACCCTTATTTACACTCCAAGGGTAATCGATGCAAATATCTTGCCAAATTCATTTCTTGTGAGTGTGAATGATGCTAAACATCATTCAATCACTTGAGTGGAAAGTTTTAGAAGAGTTCATCTTAGGTGAGTTTGAATCTGCCCATTTTTCTTTAAGAGTAGGATGAAGAGTTCCAAATAAATCATAAAACTGTAAAAGCAATTTCAAGAGTTCATCCTGATTGTTCCTACTATGAAATAAAAAAAGAATCAGGGTTGCAGGAACATTTCTGTATTCAAGGATATATCAGTATTAAACATTTTGCAGTAAACATTCTGTGACTGGGAGAACTCTATAGTGGTTCAATGAGTTATTTACTGAGTTCTCAAGGCAAAGTCTTGTTATTCATGCTGAATATGAGTTAACTAATAGTAAGTTCAATAGTACAATGAGGAATTTATGAGAGCAGTCTCCTGTTAATTTATTGTTAGCATTACAATGATTGGGTCCGTATAATCAAAAATTTGTAGCTCTGAAAAAGACCTTAGAGATACACAAAATCTCCCACATTTTATCCACAATTGAACATAAACCCAGAACAAGAAAAATCAGTTTCTGTGACTTTTAATGATTAGCAGAGTCAATTTTAGACAACAGCCCTCTTAACCCCCACCATGGGCTTATGTATATATGTCTAGTATATCATTGCAAAGAGGTAGTGACAGGAGATAATAAAAACAAAGAAAACCAATTTATGGATATTTGGAGGTATAAAAAAACCAGGGAGAGTTGGTGGGGTGGGGAGTAGGCACCAGATATATGGTGATGGAAGGGGAGCTGATTCTGGGTGGTGGTCACATAAGGTGAAGCATGGGTGATGTAACATGGACTTGTACATCTGGAAACTATCTAATTGTTACCAATCAATGTCACCCCATTAAATTTAACAATAAAAAATAAATAAATAAATAAATAAATAAATAAATAAATAAATAAAACCAAAAAACTGGAAAGTAGAAAAAAACTGTAAGTAGTAGGTAGTTCCCTAAGCAATAGGGTATAACATCAGAGATTGTGCATTCTGATTAACTACACCATCTTTTCCTATCTTTTGGTAAAGGACAATGCTTTCAACATTTCTTGCAACACTAATCACGGCAGTTGTAATGCCTAATCTTTATTCAGTGTTGTCTCTGGAACAAAGTTTCTTCAATATAATAAAACACTCTACTCTGTTTATTCAACAGATTCTTATCAGAATAACATAAAATAACTTTCATGAAATACAAAGAAACTTTTTTATTCAAATTTATTTCTCATCACAAATGATGTTAATTGGCAGCCTGAGAAGTAAGTACAAAAGAAGTTTATAATTTTAATGACAGCTACTGTTCTTCAGCCTCTGCTATGTGGCAGGACCTATGTTAGTTGTTTTCAATAAACTGTATCTAATTCTGACATCATCCTTGTGGTTTAGTTATTATTAATATTTATTTTCCTTGCTGATGAATGAGGACATTGAATACCAGAGAGATTTGAAACTTGCCTAATGTCAAATGACTAGAAAGTGTCAGACATTAAGTTGTGAACTCAAGTCTAAATGTAAAGTCTAGGCTTTTTCCCACAATGCCAAGCAACCTCAACAGATCTCAAGCTAAATAGTTAGCCTTATTGACTTTTAGCAGGCACTTTGTCTTTATATGTCTTTATCTTTGAGATGAAATCTCAAGATTCAGTTGAAATTGATTGTTCTGTGAATTCCTAGCCTTGATAATGAGAAGAGTAAGAAAGGATGAGAATTAAAGATAACTAAATAGAATTAAACTACTATTCTAATGAATGATACAAATTGTCAGACTGAATTTGTTAAAATCTGTACCCCTGTATATCAAAACATCATGTTATATATCTCAAATATATGCAATTTTTATTTGTCATTATAGTAAATAAAAATACTTTAAAATGTGTATTCTGCATATTACAGAGCTAATTAAAAGTAAGGATATAAAACGTTTGAAAGGAAAGAATGGGAAAAGCCATGTCTTGACAACACTATTTAACCAAAAGAAAGTTTGTGCTGATATATGCAGCACAGTTTAAATAAGAAATATTAATAGAAGTAAAGAGAGACATTCATAATTCTAAAAGTTCAATGAGGAAACTGTCAACATTTCAAATTTGTGTACACCTACTAGCATTGCCTGAAAATATGAGACAATAATAATTAATAGAAAAAATGTTTAAAGAGAGATTAAATAATCTAGAATAAAAAATAAATCACTAAATATTTGAAGTTTAAGTAATTTACTTCTTAAAAATCTTAGTAAAAAAAAGAACTTATAGAAATTCAAATTATTTTAAATCGACTGAAAACAAAAATTATATGTTAAAATTTACTTTTCTTTTTCTTACTTCTTGAAATAACACTTAGAACATTGATGTGTAGTCTTATTGGAACTTGTTGAGACTTGCTTTACATAGGTCTAGTTTTGGTAACTATTTCATGCTCTCAAGAAGTTTTTTAAAAAGTAAATTATATTCAAGGAAATAAAAAATTTAATAATAGAAACCCACCTACATAGCTAAAATAAATAGGCATTATTTTTCTCACATAAGAAGTCAAGACAAAGCTAGGCTGTTTCAGAGCCGATGCAGCAGCTTCATTTGAAATGACCAATGTCTTGTTTTCTCCTCGCTTTCTATTCTGTCATTCTTAGTATACTTTTATTCTTATGCTTGAATCTTCAGTATCCAGTTTTATATCCAGGGCAGGAAGAAGAATAAAATATGAGGAAGATGGGGGAAGACCTGAGTCAGGAAAGTATATATTTTCTCAGAAATTCACCATCTTCTGCTGGGTGTTCTGTGTAAGGCAGTGAAGAAGCATATTATGTTGAGGCTCAGTTTTCCATACAAAACTGGGGTTCTTGGGTGAAGGAGTGAACATATACATTGGATAGGCAATGAGCAGCGTCTATCACATTCATGTTTTCTTGTGCTCCTGAACCAATAGGAATTGCTGACAATGTCTCAATATCTGACATCAGGGTAAAAATCTATTTTTATTAGGTTCAAAGAGCAATTTGAATATGAAATAATTTGGTTACACTTTCTACAAAAAACCTGACTCAGACCCTTTTTCAGATGTAATTTTTTGGAGAATGGTATATTTTAAATGCTAACGATAGCATTATAGTGATTCTTGTGTGACATTTCAAAGGGAACATTTTCCAAGTAAATATTAATAGATTATTTACATACACAGCTGTGAAGTTACTGTATCAGTCCACTTACACCAGTATTTCCCAACCTATCAGAAGTTGCAATTTTAAATTAAAGTTTAAGTTTAATAAAATCTAAGAAGGCAGTTCTGTAAAAATGTGCTGAGTTAGCAAAACATTTGTTAATAATTCAAGAGTATATTAAATATTTTCTACCTCTCCTAAAATAGTTTTAGTTAGTAATATATATATATATATATATATATATATATATATATATATATATATATATATATATATATATATATTTTAAAACAGTATTTGTATTTCATATGTTTTCTGGAAATTAGCTATGATCATCATTTATGCCTAACTTGCAGACTATATCATACCCTTGGGACCCTATTTTAAAGTTTATAAAGGTAATTATAAAGGTGGGGTTTATAAAGGTGATTAAAAAAACAATGAATAAAATTTGAATTATGTGAAGAGTGAGAGAACCCAAGGAAGTCTGTGAGACCAAATGGTCCTCTTAGAACTAAAACAGGAGTCTATGTTTCGGAAAAGGTGTAATTTCAAGTTTCACAAATGCATTTTCTAGATTTTCCAGTAAGATAATAAACTTCCCTTAGTTCAGGCAGGAGATTTTGAAAAATAATTGTTTATAAAATAATTTCAAAAAATTGATCTGTGAAGAGTAACTTGAAGTACTGTGACAAAGACTTCACAGTATGTCCCCAAAGAGTTCGAACACCCCACAGAATGTCCCCGGCCCTGTGTCTGAGCTCTGACCTAAATTCCTACTTTGTTCTCCTGTACTAAGGCTGAGAGCTTGTCCTGAAATTTACCTAATTGGAAAGGGATAGGGTTCTGATAACCTTGCTTGCTCTTCCTCCTCCTCCTCTCCAGAGCCTAGACCCACTTGTTATCATCCTGCTTAAAATCTGACAGATTCCCTAGAAACCCTGATGCTGCCAACCTCCAAAGTCAAAATAGGAGTATTATTTCTATTAAACAAACCAACAAAAAACATTTGTGTTGCTTGGCAAATGGGCTACAACTCAGTGAGCTTATGTACCAGGTTCAGAACAATGGAACTGTTTCCAAACTGAATTGACAGGTTGGATAGCAGCTCTGACATATCCTTTCTCATAGTGCGCTCTCTTCTTTATTTCACACAGTATGGAAACACAAAGTTTACATTTACTGCACTCTACTCACAAGAAGATGCACATGTGTTTTATGGCTCTGAGGTCCCCCAGCTCCCTTTGGACCAGCCCCACAGGCTGTGACCTGTTCAGTGGCACAGGGCCCTGTTCTTGGGAGTGCCACCCATTTGGTTAACTGCTCTGCAGCTAACACACTGAATTTTCTCATAATGTTGTCTTTGAACTTGAGTTCTGTAAGTCAGCAGAGTGGACATGTACAGGCTCAGGCCTAGGGACACCAAAATTAGTGCCAGGCACCCAGCCATTGGCATGGTGGCCCAGCACATCTGTCCATGTAGTCTGGCAGGTCTGGGGGGCCCAGACTGATGGGAGAGATAGTGGCCGCAGCAGCAGAGGCAGCCCAGCAGCAGCAGCCATGGGCCAGAAGAAGGCTCTGCAGAGGGACAGGCAGCAGGAGGGCTGGGGACTGGCTACTCAGAGCCTATCCCCACAGCATCCGCACCGCTACTAACTCCCCAGACCGCACAGCAACAAGACCTGAAGGCTCTTGGGCAGTAAACTGTGTCAGCAAATTATGACAACATAAAACCATGTACCTGGACATTGCACGTGTCGATTGCTCAGGAAGCAAAGAACTCAGGGAGTTAGTAGAATTCTTCAAAAAGTTTAGAATTTTTGGCTTTGAAACAACCGCACTATTGCAAAGCAAATGCAGATCCACAAGCTTAGACATAGAAATTGAGTGTGATTGTTGCCTTTGAAAGAAAAGAAAACTATTGTTACATGAAGCTTTGCATGAACTAATTTTAACATGGAAGATAATATTATAATTAAATTTTCTTCAGAATTGAAGAGAGAACAATTTAATAGAATAGAACAGGTGTTTTGAGTTCTCTACAAATCATGAAGTCACTTTTGATTTCTTGTGTAGTAAGTTAGAAGAAATGTCAAAGGAAACTAAAATGCCATTGTATAAATTTATATTTAAAGTTAAATTTAAATTTATATTTCAAAAGAATTTATCTGTAATTTTCCCCAAAGTTGTCACGACCCTAAAATAAGTTGCATCAGGGATGCTGGGATAACTCAACAGGTGGGGTGCTTGCCTTGCAACTGTGAGGTCCAGGGATTGAAGCCCAACCTGGCCCGTGCAGACCCACATGCTGAACTGTGGTGGTAAAGTTCTTGCCTCCCATGCGAGAGGCCCCTGGTTTGGTTCCTGCCTTGTGTGGCCCCACATACACCTGTGTGGAATGCAACCATGTCACAACTAATGATGTACAGCTATAGAGACTGCTCTGGGCCCTCCCCCTTCTCTCTGTCTCTCTCCTCTCAAAAACAGAAAATAAATAAATAAATAAATAAATAAATAAATAAATAAGTTGTATCACAAGAGAGAATTTCCTCAAAATCAAAAATTATCAAAAATTATTTATAATACTGCATTTAACATGAGCAATGATATAGCTTTTAATTATATCATTTGAAAATAAAATTATTAAAAGTATACATATTGATGGCTTAACAAAAGAATGTGCCAAAACATAACCCAGAAAAACCATTTGATAAATGAAATATCACATATTAAAGTCTTATTATTTATTGTACTACATAAAGTTATAAAAGTAAAGTATTATCTTTTGCTTCTTATGTTTACATTGTTATTCATGCATTATTACCCCATTGTTCTAGAAGCAATAAAATAGTTTTAAAAGTAAAAGCTTTATATTTTTAGTATCTCTAATGGCACTCTTTCCATTTTTTGAACAAGGGGCCCACATTTTCATTCTGCTCTGGGCCGTAAAAATTGTGTCGCCGGCACTGCTTTGAATACTATGATTTTGATTCTGTACCTTTTCACCCTCCACATTTCCACTTTCAGAACTCTCAGAGCCAAACTATGCCTCTTTCCTCTTAATCCTTTACATTTAAAATTCACTTCTGTCTTCTTGCCTGACAACCATTTGAGTCACAGCATGTTATTCTGGTTACAATGGCATATTTGCGGTCATTTTGAACACTTATTTGCTAAATCCTTTACATATAGTACCTAATTAAACATCACAATCACTCAGTAGGGTAGGCATTTTAGCTTAATTTTATAGACAGGGAAGTAGAGGCTCATAGTGATTAAGTGTGTTTCAATGTCACACAGCTCACTGGAGTCTGAAATCTACAAGTAAAATGGCAGGAACATCAGATTCTAATTTCTTATTTCTTGTATAAGACATGACTATAGTGGGTCCTAAATGGTGATTTGTTTCTTCCATGATCCTTCTTCTCTGCTTTACTGAGTTTGTTTTCTAAGGTCTTCATCATCCTTTGAGTATCTCCCATGCCTCCAGATGCTCTGAAATCCTTCCAGGTTTAACTGAAATAGCTTTTCCACCTGTTCCACAGAGCAAATGCCTTTTTATTTTCTCTGATGCAGCTGAAATATGTACCTCCTTCATGAAGTCTGATCCCCTTTCTTAGAAATGATCACACCCTTACTAGCTCCAATATTCCCCATATATTCTTCTTTCACAGCCTGAATAATACTAGTACATATACTTAAATAGTAAGACATTAGCCGCCAGTACAAGATGATTAGTCTCTCACAGATAACAACTATATCTTAAATTGACTTCATTATTTCCTGCACTCAGCCAAGTTGAATGAATGAATAAATGATGACCCAATGAAAAAATGATGGAAAATGAACCAATAAAAAAAGGGAGAAATATTTCCCTCATATGAGTGAATTTTTGCTACTGCTGCGTTAATTATTACAACCATATCAGTTTAATAGATATCCTTTTTTGGTCCTATTCTGAGTGTTTTTTACATGCCAGTCCATTTATACCTTATAACTATGAAATATTCTTGATATTGTTATTTCCTTCAAAATGGGAAAACTGAGAGTTAGAGAGGTTAAGTAAATTGTTCACTTTTGTACAACTATTATAAAATAGAACCACACTTTAAACTCAGATAATTCTAACTCTAAAGTCTGTGCTCTCAAAAAGTTTCTTTGTACACTTCATTTATAAAAGCACTTGTCCAAGTAAATGACAGCCCTCTTGTTTATGAGTAAGTCATATTTAATTCAGCCCTTCTGCTTGGGAAATTGAAGTTTGATGGGATTGGAAAGCAACGTCTGTGTCTCCTTCCTATGTCAGATTAGAAATCATCTCTCTCATTTGACCCCTAACTACTTACCCTGCATCCAAACATTCAATGTTTTTTTTTTTTCCTTTGGTCCTGTATATACTGTTGTAAAATCTTAGCACATCCAGAAAGGAGTGGGAGGCCAGGGTCCTCCTTAGTAGATCCACTTGGGTTCTTCCCAGCAAACATGTCCCTGGCACATGGAAGTTGGCCTGAGACTTCACAATGCTAGGCTATTCCATTGTGTCCCTCGTTCTTCCCGTACATTTTGCATTCCTTTTCTCTCAGGAGCCTCTTCAGTAAATAGAAAATAGCTGAAACATGGCCTGCTTAAATTTTGGATATATGTAGCTGTGTTTTGGAAGATCTACATTTTATTTTTGGTTACATAAGAGACATAGAAAGAAAAGAGAAGGAAAAACACAGAGAAAATCCAGGCTCTCTATCATGAGAATTCAAATTTGTAGTTGAAATGACCACTTTAGCTAGTTTCTCATAAAATCCTTTTCTCTGACATTTGATTTCAATTTTGTAATTGGTAATAAATCTCTTTTTTAATGCGGAATTGGTTAAGTACTGTATTTAAGGAAGCTTCTCAAAGGATGAATCAGCTACAATTCTCTTAATGTTTATGAGATACTAATATGGGGTGAATTTGCAATTAGGGTAGTATTTTATATGAATTTAAATACAAGACTAATATTTATGTGTAGGGAGAGCAATTCCTCCTTTTGAATGGTAATTCTTTTTTTTTTTTTTTCAGTGAACAGCTGAGTCTCTCTAGTGCCCTCCATCATTTGTCAGATTTAACAACCGAGAGTAAATAGCTCTCTGAAAAGTAACTATAGGTCCATTTTGTTGATCCCAATTTGTCAAATGTTGCAATGAAGAAAGTGCTAAGCCTTTAGGGAGGGTGTGAGGAGATTTGTAATTTGTCCAGAACTCTAGGTCAAGCCTCAGAAATAGATTTTCTATCTTGCATCTATACATATCTCTATAAATATACAAGTATACATGTTTGTATTGACGTAACAGTAGGATTTATGTTATATAACACAATTAAAGTTCCCAAGTTTTCTGCCTTCCTAATATTATTTTTCAATGAGGATACACTGAGAGTAACACTTTAAAATTGTTCATGCCTCCCTTTTGAGACATCAAAGGCACAAAAAAGGTAAAATATTAAACCAAAAACTTAGCAAAAGAAAGATTAGGAGTCAGAAATGATTGGCAACCCAACTGACTTTATACAAAATAATGGAAGCAAGAACGATTTGGAATACAGTGACCATAGAAAATGTCTGCCCAATGCTGGATAATAGCTAGATAACAATTTTATACTTCAGTCAAGATTTACCGTAAATGTTTTTTCATGTTTACATAAGGAACAACTCTTAATAAGCTAATTTGACTCATATTCATTTTCTACTTTCAGTTAAAATTATGTGTTGAATTAAACTGAAGACTTCCTTAGTTTAAAAGAGTTATTGCTTCCTATTACTAAGAAGAAAATGTGACTTTCCTAAGTATATGGGAATCGCATCCATCATTCAAAGTTTCTTAGTAGGTCACCAGGTGTCATCTAATACTTTCATTTTTTTGCCAGTAAAGCCTAGGATATGACTTAAGCTTCAGCAGGTTATTTTTCACAACAGAACGCTGTAATATAATACTGGCAAGTTCCTACTGACATTAAGCCAAGTTTACTTTTACTATATAGATTGGCTAGTATACATATATGCTGAGGCGTTGAGGATTGAAAATAGGGCAACATTGAGAGAAACCAATATGATATGAAACTGGACATAATACTGTTTGTAAAATACAGAAAACTGCTGCTGAGTTAATGGCAAGTGAAGTTGCTATTTAGAAATCTGCTTCATAGGTACATCATGGTTACTGCTAGATTCTGTATCACCACTCAACTACTTCTCAATAGAGTATATAAAACCCAGAGGCTCAGGAACTCATTCCTGCACTCAATATTTTATTCAAAAATTAAAAATTATTCTATGGGCCAAGTACAAAAAGGAACAAAAATTCATGGGTGATATCAGGTCATTGTTGAACTGAGTAGACGTGAGATACAGACTGGGCTGGAGAATGAATGATCCCAGAGGAGATGTGATAACTTTGGGGAAAAACGTGAAATAGACAAAGGATTTTGATTATACAAAGATGAAGCACCAGTTCTATGATAGTGACAGAGCAAGAAAGCGGAAGACAAAACAGTTATCATTATAAGAGCATGCTTATCCCTCACGTTTCCTGGAAATGGAGATAACAGTTCACAGAAGAAAAAGTTGTAGTAGGAACACTTTTATTCCTCTTTTAAGTGAAAAGAAACAACTTACACGGTGGTAAGATCAGGAAAGAAGTCTTTGTAGCTTAGCCCTTCTAGAGGGCTCTACTACAGTCTATCCTCAGGAAGCCTTATTCTTATTTTTCTATATGAGAGGCCTTCATGTCTGGGTAGATTCGTTTTAACTTATGAGGAAAAGCAATAGGAATCTCATTATGCATAAGCCCAAGCTACAATCTCCAATTCAACACCAACAGTAATGAAGTTTCTTCTCACCTCATTCTGAATTTGCATGGAAACAGGATATAATTTTTACTTCCCTAAACCCAAAAGCCACGATAAAAAAAGCATTTGAAGTAGAGAAATTGTAAGCAGTGATGATATTCCAGATATGTCCAGCCAATAAATGATCTGTGATAGAAAGGTCACTGAATATAAGGAAGTCAGGAGTCTCTGAACTAACACTATATAGAAAATTTAATATGATGTTAAAGACCCCAAGCGAGATTTCAGGAACTAGGCAGATAAAGAAATATGAAAATGTATTAACTAGGGATTTCAGGATAGCTCAACGGTTGAGTGCTTTTGCCTTGCAATGGTGAGGGCCGGGTTTGATTTCCTGCCCTAGATCGTGCAAACCCATATGCTGAACTGTGGTGCACTGGTGACCACCAGGATGGCTATGAAGGTTCCATGTAGGAGACCCCTGGTTCAGTTCCTGCCCTGTGCATGCTCACATCCACCTGTGTGGAATGAAACCACATCACAACTGGTATCCAACATGAAATATCTCCAACATGTTGTTATTAAACACAACCTTCCTAGCAAGGCTGAGGATGAGAAGAGCAAAAGAATTAAAATGAAGAGAGATCTATCCCCCTGCAACAAAATGATCTGATCAAGCCACTTGCCACACTCAGAATCCTTTAGTCGCTGCTGACTACTCCCAGGAGAACTGCCTTTCCTGTGACCTGCCCTTACCAACTTTTTCAGCTTCATCACACGGTCCTCTCCTGCTTCCTAGCTTTCTTTGGGCCCACTGGTCCTTCTCATCCTTGGGATTTTGTCCTTCCTGCTTTAGGATCTTTGCTCACACTGCTTTCCCTGATGTGAACACTTTTTTACCCCATGTGGCTATTTAATTCCTATTTATCTTTCCACATTATTTCAACCACTATTTCCTCCAGAAATCCTTCTCTGATATCCTAGATTAATTCAAATCACCTCGTGTTATTCTGTAGGAGCACCTTCATTTATATTTGAGAGCCTTAATAACAGTTTATAATGGTATATTTATGTGTGTAATGATTTCATTACTGTCTGGTTCTCTCACTACCAACACTATTTAATAAAACTATCTGTGATAATAGAAATGTTTTATAAGATTGAACACTTAAAATGTGAGTAACATGACCAAATAACAGAATTTTAAATTTTATTTACTTCTAACGTCCGCGTGTAACTAACAGCTACCATATTGGATAGCAGAGTGCTAGGCTGTAAGTTCCACAAGGAAAGGAATGCTGTCAATGCAGTTTGTTTCTGCTTTCCCAGCTTCTTTCGGTATTTGGCAAATAATATGATCCCAGTAAATGTTGGTAAAGTGAGTAATCCCTCTGATATTCATATCTTTTAATTTTATCATATAAAAGGGTTCGAAGTCTCTTTTCTTCTATTAAAAATATTTCCTGTTTTTATTTTATTTTTCCCTATAGGAAATTAAATCAAACATCGGCAACACAAAGAAAATTTTGTGTGTGTGTGAAGTTCTAAACTGCCTAAACTTGTAAGAAAGAAGTGTGGCCTAGTTTACAGTTAACATCTATTGCTCTAGTCCACTGAGAATATGTTTTAAATTTTCCTAAAAGTAAAAAAGTTAATGTATTTGCAACTATTTTTTTCTTGAATTAGAATTTTCTTCTAAGTAGTTATTTCTCATTTCTTCAGATAGCATACTTTGTAAGTTTTTACTATCATTTTACAATAATTTATATCATTTCTCTTTTATAAACAAAGAATTAATTTGAGACATACAAAGAATGTTGTTAGAAAAATAATCATATACAATGATAATTTATAAGTAAGATATCCTTTATTTTTCTAGATATTAACACTATGTGTCTATGTTTCCAAAAGTTATCTAAAAGCATTCAGTTAGAATGCACTTACTTGAATTAAAAATGCCTAGTCTCAATTTTTGAAATCTCATCCTGACTATGTGAATAGCTAAAACTTTAGGTAACTGCTCAAAAATGTCCAAACTAGCCCTTGAGGCATATAACTTATAGTTAAAGGTTCTAATAAAGACGTTTTTGCTTATTAGATGAAGTTGTCCATCAGTGTAGCTGCCTGTCAGGAATATACAGAAAAAGCAAATGTCTCTCCGCCTATAGGGAAGATTACCTAATCGACCCCACTGTTCCTAACTTCCTTGAAGACTTTGAGGTTCAGGAGGCAACTTATTTCACTCTGATGTCAGAGGTTTATCTTGGCAGGACTTCTAAAGAAATTCTTACTCATCTTCTTGCTCACGACTAAAACTGTTTCCTGAGTTTGAGATTGGGGTCATGGGGCTTCGCTGCAGGCTGTTTATTAAGCGGGAGGTTGATTGTGTGCAGATGCTTATTACAGTTCTGAGCCTCTACAGTCTATTAGATCTTCTTCCTTTACTTCCTATTATAAGTCATCAAGAAGAAGAAATAATTTTAAATTCTCAAAAATCTTCTTCCTTTTTTTTTTCTTTGAACCTCTAAAAAGTGCCTTTCGGTGTTGGTGTGTTTTTTTTTGTTGTTGTTTGTTTTTCACTCTATTGACTATAGAGTGAAGGTTACCATCATGAAGACTAAATATTTTAAAATAAGATTAATGTAAAAGGTTAAACTTTAAAATCAAGATGTGACAGATCAAGTGAAGAAATATAGGGTCAAAATAGACAGATTTGTTCTAAATTAGGTGGATCATGGTCAATAAAGTGGTCATTTTAAATATTTATTTTTTATTGTTTTGACAGAGAGAAAGGGAGAGATATAGAGATACAGGAGCAGAAGTGGGAAGGCCCAGAGTAGTCTTCATAGTTGCATGTTATCAGTTTTCGACATGGTTTCATTTCACACAGGTGGGCAGGGGACACACAGGGCAGGAACTGGGCTGGGGGCCTCCCCCATCGGAAGCACACCCCAGTTTAGCATATGGGCCCACAAGGTTTGGGGCCGGGATTCAATCCTCAGTCCCCAGGGTTGCAAAGAGAGAGCTTAACCCACTGAGCCATTCCCACTTCCCCTAAATGGTCATTTTAAATGTAAAATATCGTGGAATGGTCGGAAGAGGATAGGTGAGTTCATCATCATGGAGACCAAGAAAACAGAGAGTTGTTTTCTGCAGGAGGGGAGAACTTGCTCACCAAGATACCGTCAAATGTTTAAAAGGGCTTCCTATGTAACTGGCCTCCAGAGCAACATGTATAGATAGCTGGTAATGGATACCTGGCTCTCTTGACAGCTATATTTCTAACAAGTAATAAATGACTTGGCCTATAATCTATGCCAACAACATCAGGTTTCTGAGCTAGGATCTTGACAGTTAGTTCTGAACTAAACACATTTCCCTCATTGATAGGGTTGCCAGATTAGCAAATAAAATATAGAATACCAAATAATTTGAATTTCAGATAAACAACAAAGCATTTGGAGCATAGTCTTACAAAAAATTATTCATTGTTTATCTAAATTTCAAACTAAACTGAACATTCTGTATCCTGCCTGGTAATCCAACCTGGTGAGGAGCTGTGTGGGCAGCCAACTTGCCTAACATACAAGGTACCCTTTGGCATCACATCGTATGAGCTCATCTTTGAGGGTAAAGCCACGCCATGTACTTCAGAGGGTTCATGATTCTTTTCCATCTATTATCTAACTTGAGCTTCACAATAAATAGTTGTCTGACCTGGTGTCCATGACGAGAATGTGTAGATTTCAAGAATAATGAAGCCTTCTGACTTTCAGCCTACTCTTCTTCACAGTCTGACTCCCTCGCTTAATAAATGTCTTATTTCACATCATCTCATAGCTGTGTGCATTTAATCCCTTGACTCTTGCCTTGAACACTCCCTCCAATATCACATTCCAAAGCCAGTCATTTCATCTTCTTTCTGATTAATAAGAACATGTATTAATATATACTACTTTTCATGGAAACATAGCAAGTAAAAATAGGGGTTCAACGATAAAAAAGCCTCCAAGAATGGTTTTGAATTTGGCAAACCGTGGCTTTGGCACTTTTGAGTGTTTGTTGTTGTTGTTGTTATAATGAAAACATCCTGCTCTCTCTACCTTTTCCTAAGTACTGAAGACTCTCAAGACTGCTATTCTATTTTTTTCTTTCCAAATAATGTTTTTCAAGAAAAGACCCTTTAGCTCAAGTAACCTAAGGTAAAAATGCTTCCATCATGGGCTTAAGTTAAAAGAATGCACACAAGCAGCTTGCAGGAAAAAATAAGAAGAAATTTGCATGGGGTCATTTCAACTTCTTTGAAAAGACTGGCATTCGACCTTCATGTAAGATGGAAGGTTTTAGGACTGATGGTAAACTTCCTTTAAAAACTCTATTTAAATAGGTAGATATCTAGGTAGAGG